>JABFFE010000241.1:0-117425 GCA_013623625.1 Fusarium setosum | reverse complement strand
CAAGCCGCCCGCTAAATCCATTTGACAGAGAAAATCTGTTTCGGGAGTGATGCTCATCAAGTTGTTGGTGGCGTCGAGCGGTGCTAGATCCGGGAGCGGGGTGGTGATGTTGCTTGGGATACTATCGACGCATGAACTGGATGGCGGAGTTGATTCCCTAGAAGGGGAATTCCTCCCTCTCTGGCCCTGACTGCTGCTACTCTCCACGGCTAGAGAAGTCTTCCTGGGCCGGCCGGACTTCAGTGGGGGGCTATATGTACAAGCATAACCATGGTGGAGGCAGCGTGAACACCGTGTGGTTGATGTCTCTCGCATACAGCGCAGTTTCCGGGCATGGCAGCGATCACATGCCAATCGCTTTTGCGTTGGCGGCTTGTTGGGTCTTGGGCCGTTCATCGGTCGGATTGTGCGGTGATTAACTCTAGCCGAGGCGACAAGACGTAGCGTCAGGATGGCTTATATACTGGAGCTCGGGAACATAGCGGCGACAAGGCTGAGTGTTTGGGTCCAGTCCAGAGCCTTTAACGAGAGCACGGGCAACAAGACGACTCGATCAGGACCCGAACTCCATAGGACGCAAGGCTCAGACCGATGTAAGCACACACATGGCTAACACGATCGGCGGCGAGCTCCGGCAGATGCGGACATAGTGATGCGAGACTAGACTCGGATATAAGATTACGGCCAATAGCAGAATGAACGCTTACGTCCTTGCGGTGAATTCATGGTCCAATCCTTTGGGGCAAATGCGATTCTCTAGCGGCCATTAGTGTTGAATGGAATGCGTTCCCTGTCGTCTCGTAAGAAGTGCAGGGTTTCAGCTGCGGGTGATAGCGAGCCAGCGAATGGCGACCAAAATACCTTTATGGGTCAGGCTACCCGTATTTCCGCGCGGGTCTTCGCTCCCAATTCGTAAATTCGTATCATCCTTTCACAAATTGACTCGCCCGCATTGCTTTTTATGACTTGTATCACCAGTGTTATGCTGTCTCGGAGCCCTCGGCCACGTCAACCAGCAACGAGTGGGAGTCTCCAACTACTGCGCCTCTGGAAGGGCCCCTGTAGTTGGGGACTTTTTAAGACCGAAATGATGAGTGAGCTCACTTTCCCATGTGTGGCCGGAAAGTTTCTCTAACATCCTGGTCCGGGTTTGGTCTCGAACCTAGAAGCTGGCCAATCATAGGAAGCCAGAATGTCGCCCCGACGATCTCTATGGAAGTAGTAGTCTCTGAGTTCCAGAGTTATGTAGAAAGACAGTTAGAAAAGCCCAGTTCTTCTGCATGCACTACAAGGGGGAATCGATATCAACAACACATATAAGATTAGGCAGGTTGCAGGGTACATACTCGAGAACCAATTTCCACGTGCGATAACCCACATCCCGGCTGGAGGCGTCTCAAAAGTTCTCATGAAAATTAGTCCGGTCCTGGATGCAACCCTGCAGACCGGGACAAGGATAAACCCCAATTGGTTTCCGAGTCATGCCCAGCCCTACGGAGACCGTCGACTTTAAAAGCAACATTGGGTAGTATCAAGGTGGCTGGGTTGGACTTGGACCGCTCTTTGAAACGCTGGAATCCATTACCTGGGCATCTATCTGAGTTCAAGGTCCACTATTGATCGACCTTCTCTAGATTTATATGAACTATATAAAGCTTGTTGCGAAGTAACATTGCGAGTGCTGTTTCTCACCCATGACTGGGTCTTGCGTATGGATGGGGTCGAACTAGTCAGTGAATGTTACACTAGAATCCAGGGTGATTGAGATTCGCTAAGCCGTCACTCCGTGATTACATGCTACTTTCCATCTTAGTTTTAAACGATATCGACGCATAAATTGCGTTGAAGACGATCTGCTATATTGTAGAAAACGTGGTTAGAAGGGCTATTTATAGAACCTAAAGAGAGATATAAATACGTACCCTCTTTGTCGTAGCTGCTTTCTATCACCAGCTGGAAACAGAGTGCCTTAGCTTGCCACATTAGGTAGTGACCTAGCTCTCTCCCCCGCAGGTTAATCTCGTTATTAAGTTGTTTACTATACCGTGAATATTTATTTAATGACATCGCAGGGAAATCGTTTAGATTTCCTGTTTTTCTAAGTTGTTTACTCTATATAAAGTGATGAGTTTAATAGGGTAACCTATACTGCTGAGGCAGTGACTCAATATTGGCAGGAGTAGACTCTTTAGTAGTAGCTTAGATCATAAGATACTTTGGAATAGTGCAATATGAAATCAATTTGCTATATGACATGGGCGGAAAGCAAGCAAGTGCCCATCTACAACTCTTCAAGAGTCAAATCTCTTGACTCAAGATTTGTTAAAGCCCCCACGAGGGTAGTAATGCCATCCGCAATTTTCTCGGCTGTATCCAAGTCGAACAGCGTGTCGTCGTACATCACCTTCAATACATGACGATCCCCAAGAGCCTTGGACACCTCTACAACCAGCGCATACGGCTGATACATGCGCACCTTGGACTTGGCCATCACGAGCCACCGGTACTTGCCGTGTGGGTCGTCCTTGGCTGCGGGCTCGAATGGCTGCGACAAGAACAGAATTCGGTTGCCGTGGGTTTTGCGAGAGGCTCCCACCGCTTGATAAATGTTGTCGAGCCCGACGAGGCCGTTCTCCGTCACAGCCCAGAAGTCGTCCTGCAATGCTGAGAGAAATTCCCTGACTGACTCTTTGGAACTGATGGCGGTTCGGAACGGCAAGAAGTTTGCCAGTGTTCCGTTGATAGACTGAGGATCCGGTAGCGCAACATTGCGGCCGCTGAGAAGGTAGTCGAAGCGAATATCGGCAGTCCCGGTCGCTGCAGCCAGCCACAGGGAAAATGCACCCTGGAATACGATGCTTGGGGTCACACCAAGCTGGCTGGAAATCTGGTCAATGCCCGTTGTGTCAATTTCCCTTCGTAGGCTGGCCGTGACCTTGGGTGCAGTCACGGTGCTGAGATCTCGACCGTGAAGGGTTTGATCTACAGGGCCCAGGTCGATCATCTTGTCTTTCCAATACCGAAGAGAAGCGGTCTCATCTGCTTGGAAGACATGCTGGGCAAAGTCGCGGAACACAACATGGGATGGCGCCGTTTCTCCGCGCAAAACGGCGCCAAAGTCGTCGTCGAACACACGTAAAAGAGTCCCATCGTACACTGCGTGATCCATCTTGATTATTAGGTCCCAGGTCGAATCCTGGTGAGTGATGATGGCATACTTGATGAATGGATGGCCGAACTCGAAGCGTGTCTGCCAAAAGTCCTCGACAAATTGTGACATCTCTTGCTCTGAGTCAAATGCAATTGTAGTGACGTTCAGTTGTGGGCTACGAAGAACAACCCCAACCCAATCACCAGGGGAAGCTTCTAGCCATGTTGTACGCAGAATGTCGTTGATTTCCGACAACTTGGTGGTTGCCTCGATCCAGGTGTCCGGGTCGACATCTCCCGTCATGTGTCGGACAGTCTGAAGCACCCACATTTGGGAGTCTCGGTTGCCCTGTTTGAGGAACTCTGCTTGGCCTGGTGGGCAAGGGTACGCTAGGATATTTATATGTCAGCCGATTTTGTTCGTACCTTATGTGCAAAGACAGTCCAGGGGGGGAACTCACCGTACTCAACATCATCCTCCCATCTTAGACCTTTGTCTTGTGCAGCTTTCTTGACGGTGTCGGGGACTTCGAAGATACGTTTAGGTACAAACCCTTCAGTTTGGACCTTGCGCATAGCAGCCGCCATGTCCTTGAGCTTGGGAGACTTGAGAATATCAAGCACTGTCAACGAAAACTCCATTCGGCGAAGCTGGCTCGTCAGGCTGATTGCAGAAATCGAGTCACCGCCCAGTGCAAAGAAGTTTGCTTCACGTCCGATCTGGTCGGTTGACATGCTGAAGATGTCGGCCCATATCGACTCAAGTGCCATTTCGGCAATGGTTTCCACCGGAACCACCACATGTCCCTCGCCAGGAGATTCAAGCATGCACTGCGCAAGAAACTCCCGGTCAAACTCATTGATGTCCTTCTTGAGCGTTTTGCGATCAACTTTGCGAGAAGGGAGCTTGGGAAATGTGCTCATGGGGATGACGAATTTCGGTACCATGTACGTGGCCAGCGATCCCAACTTGTCACGTAGGCTGCCCATGACATCCCGGAAAAGCGAGGGATCCAGGATACCAGACCCGCCCTCAGGGGTTGTTTCTTCGTCAAAGATGCAGAATGCAACGAGATGCACCTTGTCATGAACAGTTGCGACGACAACGACTGTGTCTTTGACAAGCCCGGAACTTCGGATGGCGTTTTCAACCTCCCCTAACTCAATTCGATGGCCATGGATCTTGACTTGGTTGTCTTTGCGGCCTAGACACTCAATATCACCACCAGGCAGCCATCGTGCCAGATCTCCAGTTCGGTAGATACGAGTATCAAGTGCAGGACTGTCAACGTAGGCAGCATCTGTCAGATCGGGACGATTCATGTAACCATCTGTGACTTGAGGGCCTGCGATGCATAGTTCTCCAACGGCGCCATACGGCCGCAGTGTCTCGCCATTCGGGTCAACAATGAAGGCCATGACTGTTGGAAAGGGCGCACCAATGTTGCCGATTCGTGCGACCTCTGATTCTGAAGGCCACTTGACATGCTTGGTGGTTACCACCATAGACGTCTCGGTAGGACCGTAGACGTTCAAGATCTTGCAGTGTGGTCCCCAGGCCTCAACAACATCCGAAGTCAAGGGCTCGCCACCAACAATCAGAGTTTCGAAGCCTGGAACATCTCTTGGGCTGAAGAGTTTGGCAACCGTTGGCGTGATAATCGATTGGCGTGCCCCCATTCGGTTGACGCAACCAGCAATGTCAGACAAGAGGGTCTCTGTGGGAGCCATACACAACGTCCCTCCAGTGCTGAGAGTATTGAAAAAGTCTTGAACCGAGGCGTCGAAAACATAGTTGGCAAACTGCAACGTCCGCCAGGTGCCTTGGTTGCGACCTTCGACCAGTGCCATGCTGCTGACGGCTGCGGCGGCAGTTCGATGCGGGACCCTGACTCCCTTAGGCAATCCAGTGCTTCCGGAAGTGTAGATCAAATAGGCCAAGGCGTCAGGGGTAGAGTCGACGACGGGCGCAATGTTCGCGTCGCCGCCGTCCTTGTTCACCGAGTTCAGTTCGCTGTGGTCTTTCATGACCAAGGTCTCTACTCCTGGGTGAGATTCCTTGACATGATCGCCAAAATGGGAGTGTTGAGGGTGCACAACAATAAGCTTGGCCTTGGTGTCGGATACGATAAAGGCATTCCTCTCGCTTGGGTTGTCAGGGCTGAGAGGGACGTACGCGCCTCCCGCCTTCATGACTCCCAGAATCACAACCATCATGTCGACTGACTTATCGAGAACGAGAGGTACGAGATCTCCAGGTTGAACACCCTCGTCGATGAGTGTGTGAGCAAATCGATTTGCAAGTTTGTCCAATGCTCCGTACGAAACCACCTCTTCGCCATTAAAGTCAATAGCAATGGTATCCGGAGCATCACGTGCAATCCTCTCGAATGCGTTATGAAGAAACTCCGTCTCAGGAATGTGCAAAGTTTCCCGGTTCGAGAGTTGTTTGTAGAGGAAGTTATGCTCAGCGTCACCGATGATGGTCGTCGAACCAAGGGTGGAGTCAGGCTGCTCGAGCAAAACCGTGACAGTCTTGACAAACGAATCCTTGATGAACTCGAGGCGCTGGCACTCCATGGTGCTGGCCAAACGTATGATAGTCGTACTCGTTGGACCATCCGACTCTTCAACTTCAAGGACAGTCGTGTCAGAGCCAGAAACCCATTGTGGCCGGGAACCACGCATTTGGAACACCTCCTGGGAGTCTTGGCCGAGAGTTTTGTCAGAACCCTTGCTGCCGACCAATATGTTGACGAGGGTGTCGATTAGTTGCGGAGCAAGGTTTCCTGCTTTCAGCGCCCCGAGCATTCCCAGCTGAGAGTGCTTCAGCAGCTGAGCAAACCCTGAGACTGCGGTCTTTGCCACTTCCTTGAGCGTAGACTTGGGTTCAAGCTTGATGCGCTGAGGCACTGTAGTCATGGTAGGCCCGTCAATGTCGTGGATACCAGCAACAGGGACTTCTCGGCCAGAAACCGTGGTGGCAAAAGTGACATCGTCAGTTCCCAGTTGTCGTGACAGTAGTATAGCCCATGCACTGTAAACAACTGTGCCGAGGGTAAGGCCAGCACTGCTGGCAAGCGCACTGACACTGAATCCCAGGTCAACTTCGATCTTACTGGCCTGAGCAAGCGGGCCATGGTTCAACTTGATTACCTCGGCTCCCTCGAGGTAGCTTGACCAAAAAGACTCGCCTAAGGAAGAGTCTTCGTTCTGAAGGTGCCGAACAAAGTTGTTGAAGTTTGGTCTTTCGGGGATAGTGCTGCTCAAATAAGCCGCTGCCACATCGTCGTACAAGAACCGGTGAGACCAAAAGTCGAAGAGTGAGTGATGCATTGTTACCACCAAGGCCTGGTCAGCCCAGACCGTGATCTTCCAGAGAGGCTTGGTCAGGTCCCACTCGTGGTTCTTATCCGCTGCCATGGACTCGACGGGTTTCAGATGCTCATACCAAGGGAGAGACAGGTCTGTCCTGACTGTCTGTACAAAAGACCGCTTGTGTGGGACGAAAACGGTACGGAGAATCTCGCGGGACTCAAAGACTTGTTCAAAGCTTCTTCTCAATCGCGCAAGATCAAGTCGGGTCGTGTCCCAAGTCCTAGAATAGGTGTACGGATCAGACGGAGTATTCAAAGTTGCCAACATAGTCTCCTGGAACGGCGTGACAGGATAGGCATCGGTGATAGCTGTGTCTTTCCGCATATCAGACACTAGCCCAGCATCCGTGACCAGTGAGAATGGCTCCGGGTCTTGCTGGTCCTCAGCATCAATGGCTTGGGACTTGGAGGCAACGTCTTTGAGGGGAACATCGCCTAGTAAATCGCCGAGCTCGATGGCTAACCCAACTTTGCGAAGTTCCGAGATGACCCGTATGGCCTGAATGGAGCTCCCACCAAGGTCTGCGAATGAGTAGGATCGACGGATAACAGACAAGTCAGTCCGGAGGATCGTTGCCCAGGCTGTTGCAATCTTTGATTCCACCTCGTCAACGATAATATTCGCCCCAGCCTCTGTGCCACCGGCCTCCATCAGCTTGGCAGATCCGACAGTTCCCAATTCCCGAGCCTGAGTGCGTAACGACTGATAGTTTATCTTCCCGTTTCTGTTTTTAGGGATCTCTTCCAGAGGAAACCAAATGCTGGGCACCATGTACGCAGGCAAATGCACGCGTAAATGCTCCCTGGCACCAAGGACTGTATCTCTGAAATCGTGGCCCTCGGCGAGTACAATGCCTACGACCAAAACAGTACGATCTTCAATGTTGACGGCCAGAGTCACAGAGGAGTTGATGGTCCCAATAGCAAGCAGAAGGCGGTCGATCTCTACAGGTTCAACTTTCTGACCGTTGATCTTGACTTGCATGTCGACACGCCCCTGAATCTCGATTTGTCCATTGGCGAGTCGGCGAGCCTTGTCGCCGGTGCGATACAGCTTTCCGGACCCGAAAGGGTTGTCAATAAACGCACGCGCCGTCAATTCTGGCTCATTGATGTAGCCTTCCGCAAGCTGCGGCCCAGCGAGACACAACTCTCCAGAGATGAGTAGTGGCGACAACTCTGTCGTGCCCTGTTGAAGGATAAAGGCGCTTGTAGTGTCTGTTGGAGGATTGACCACGCGAGGGTTGACCATGTCGCCAGTCTGCGCACGAAGTTCCCTTCCAAAGTTGAGCTGGGTACACTCGCTCAGTCCGTAAGTGTTCCTTAGTGTGAGCCCTTTTCTTGTTGACCAAGTATTCACCAGCTCTTGAGGAATCTGTTCCCCCACGAGCGTGATTTGCTTCAGGTCGGGAACATCTTCGGGTTGCAGGAGAGAAAGGGCTGACGGGGTGATACCCAATGAATCGACAGAAAGGTCATTGATGACACTGGCGAGATCACCAGTAAGCGTCTCCTTGCTTGCCAGTATCAAAGTGCCCCCGTGGACAAGGGTACTCAGAATGGTCCTCTGCGCAGCACTGAAGCTCGGGTTGTAGAAGAGAAGCCATCGGTCAAGTCCATTCAACGAATGGTGTTGCATTCCACTCGTGGCGGCACGGTGAGTAAGGACGGCACCCTTGGGCTTTCCAGTGCTTCCCGACGTGTAGATGATGTAGCAACGATCTTCAGGCTCGATCTGGACATTGAGATTGTTGACATCTTCTTGTGGCAGCCTCTGGAAACCATCGACTGAAGAAGGGAGCAGGTTTTGGATGTCGGTAGCGTTGGGGAGGGTGTTGATGTGCTTGTGACTAGCCAAAATAGCAGCGGGCTTGCAGTCGGCAACGACTTGCTCAAGGCGGCTTCTTGGAGTGTCAGGGTCCAAAACCGTATACACAGCGCCGGACTTGAGCACAGCCAAGATGGCCACGACAAGGTCCAAGGATCGCTCGGCCAGGATAGGCACAATGGCCCCCCTTTCGAGCTTCAGCCTTCTTGCAAGTACGTTGGCTCGGCTGTTGAGTTCAGAAAAGCTGAGAGATGCTTTGCCCTCAAAGTCGACTGCTGCCCTATCAGGATGGGTAGCCACGGCCTGCTCAAACAAGGCCGGAATGGTTGTGGGTTGCGCTGTGCGAGTGATGTGTGATTGCGAAAGAATGACACGCTTTTCACTCTCAGAGATGAGATGTACCCCCGAAAGCCGATAATCGTCGTTGAGGCCGAGGTTGGATGCAGCGCTCGTGATTCCAGTGACAAAATGCTTGAGAATCAACTCGATCTCTTCAAGTGGAATGATTGCCTTGCACTTGATCGTAACCCGTAGCACACCAGCGTCGCTGATACAGAGGACGACGGGAAACTTTCTCAAGCCAGGACCGAGGCATGGGGTGTTTGTCGTCTGGCTGTAGCTGACAGCTGTTTCAATTTGTCTGTTGTATTGAGCATTCTGCTGGATCTCATTTAAGCCCATGAATGCGTGACGGCCAGCCTGCTCATGATAATCATCAAGAGACTCGAACACGTCCCGGACTGTCGCAGTCTCATCACCAGCAACCCGTAGCCGGACGGGATACGTCTGGTCAACACAGCCGACGCAGGTGTCCCAGCCTATGAAGTTCTCATCCCGGCGTACGGTTCCAAACATGACCTCATCAGAGCCAGTGTGTGCACTGATAACATGAGCCCAGATGAGTTCGAAGAATGTCTGGCGCCAGGATTTGACTCCTTGAAATGTCTCGAGGTTGTTGAGCTTGGCCAAGTCGGGACCACTAATGACAGCGCTGACGCCATGCCGATCTTGGGTAGCTTCATCAGAGATACTGGAGTCGAGCCCAAAGACAGACTGCGGAACGGTGTCGGCAAGAGTCTTGGACCAGTACAGCTTGGAAGTCTCGATGTCTCTCCTTTGTTGGTCCAGGTACCGAAGATAGGTTGTAAACCCGGCGCTCTCGATGCTTGGCAAGCCATGAATCTGAAGCGCATAGTCAAGTCGGATCATGTACAAGGAGGTTGTATCGATCAGAGCCCGATGAAAGTGAAGCACGAGGCTGATGCCATCAAGGCGCCTGGAATTCTCCACTGTCACGTACGCCGGGCCTTCGTAGGGTTCCTCCGGGTTCGTTTCGGGGAGACCCCACTTGATGCCCTCGATACGTCGTAGGATCACAACCTGTGGTTGCCCTGACAGGGGATCGGCAGTGATACGAGATCGAAGGCATACGTCTTTCGACCAACATGTCAGCATTTTCCCAAACTAGATAAGATGAACAGGACCAGGGCTTTGAACCACTTACGATGGGAAGCCAGAGAGTTCCATGCATTGAAGATCTTGTCCAGGCCAAAAGATGAGGGCTTGCCCGAGAAAAGCACTGCTTGTGCCCATTGGACATCTTCTTTGAGGATGTCTCTCTGGACCTCGGTGGCAGGGAAAACAGCCTCAACATCAGAGAATGCCGAAACATGTTCCTTGCTAAGAAACATGTCATGAACATCCAGGTTGGGGCCAGGTAGGTTAGGGAGGAAGAAGTCTTCATGCTTCTCAACATGACGAAGAAGCTGCATGATGAAACGACGTCAGGTCTAATAGCCTTGGGGTGATTGAAAGTAAACAAAGGTGACGTGTCAAAATCTATGATTTGTAAGAGCACCAAAAGACCTGTTTGCCATGAGACTTCTGCTGAGCAAGCAAGAAACAGATTGTGAGAAGTGAGCAGTGTTTTATAATCCAATTCGCCATCCCTTCGACATCTGAAAATATCTCAAAACAGCCCCTTCCCTCTCCATTCCAACTCTGAATGCGGGTATGGAAGCCGAATCCCCCCAGTTCATACGTCTTACGCTCTGTCCGAAGTCGCAACCGGACTGAAGCCATATTCGTGCCCCTTGTCAAGGCACGTTTCGCTAGGGTTCAAAGGAATCTGACGAGTAAGTTGCTTCCGTGATACAACATAAAGTGAGGCAATATCTCGTCTTGCTGTAGCTACTGCGTATAGAGCCAAGGATACTGTCAAAACTTCAGCTATGGCGTGAAACGAGTGTGGGATCTCGGACATGGCGATGCAATGCAGATCTCGTTCCTCGAACCCGATCACGTCAGATGCTTACCGTCTGATATTATGCAGGCCAGCCTCAGTGATTTTGACTTACACAACCGGAGTTGAGCGAAGTCCGAGGCGTTTTCTCGAACAGAACACACATCATGTTTGCACGTGGTGGCTTTGCAGCTTCGCCGCCTCAGGGTGTAACACTCGGCGTGGAGGATGTAGAAAATTGCTCAGCCTAGTATGCTTAACCGGCATCGTAGTTTCACATCTTGACGTATACGGCTCATCCGGCTGTTCATGGGCATAGAAAGGGAAAACGATTAAGCACTTCCACGTCATCCTACGCCCTGTCCCACCTGCATAGACCCTCGAAAATGGCCTTGTATACGGGCCTAGGACACAGTGTTGGACGAACTGTGCCCACACCATCCTTGGCGATGATTAATCGGGGTTTTGAGCCGTAGATGACATTAATGCAAAACGAAAAATATGGCGCCATGTTCAAGGTGAAAATGGCTTCCCATCGGCTTCACCGAGAAGAATGTCGCAATGCGGACACGCTGCATGAATACTTAAGCCTACTTCGCACATCCACCACCACGGCAATAGGTTCTCATCACCCTATTTCAACAAAATATCATTCAATACCGGTTTTGTCTACCTATCTTGAAACATGGCTTCCTGGGACAACCGTACCGTCACGGACAAACACCTGCTCCCCTATGTGGACTCGAGCACGGCTCCTCCGGACATCAAGGCTGCGCTTCAGACTTTGCCATTTGAGAGGAACATCTTCAAGGTGCGTCTTGCCAAGACCCTGCACATCAGGGGTGCCGGTTTGGTCAAAGTCTTGATGTAAACTGACTGAAGCATCACCCAGCTCCTTGCCAATAGCAATGTGTTCTTTAAGCCGTTCATGACTCTTCTTTCCTCAGCCTGGAACGAGGGACGAAAGATCCGTTCGACTGAATGGCAGCTAACCGTTTTGCGCACGGCCGCAACTTTGAACGCCCCTTACGAGTGGGACGTCAATGAGCCTGTCGCCCGCATCTTTGGTTTCACCGAAGAACAATTTGCGGCGCTACACAAGGACAACGAGCCCTTGCCCGAGGGGCTTTTCACCCCGCGTCAGCGGCTTATTGCTCGTATCGTTGACACGCTCCGTCGTGAGAACAAGGTTGGCAAGGAGCTCGTCGTTGAGGCTAAGGGGGTCTTTAGCGACGAGGAGATTACCGAGATCTTTTTCATTCATGGGATCTACAGTTTCTTGGCTAGGTTCATGAATAGCGCCCAAATCGACTTTGACGAGCCGATTCCTGGCTTGCTGGATCTGCTGCGCAAGTACAACGCTGTCGCCATTGAGAAGGAGAAGCAATACTTGGATTAGATAGCTAGACCCCGGAGTAGCAAAGATAGCCAGATTTGAATCCACTCATTGATTGCCTTCCGCAGAGCTACAGACAGTCATAGCAAGTTACTTGACATATAGCCAAAAAGGGTATTTCCCAATTTGGTTATATGATTTGATTCCATAATGGGCTTCTAGCATACCTACCGTAGCATCTAAAGAGATCCGACCACTTTTCAGGACCCGGTTTTCCTTTTTCATCCGTGAAAGTGTTACTGTCCAATTAGACAAGTGGCCACTGGCTATGTGGTGCGCCAGAAAAGCCTTCGGATTTGGCGAGGTGCCACGGTGCTACGTGGTATCAAGCTTACCTCGATCCTTGCCTGAGACCCTTTGTTGCAGTGAAGGATCTTTGGGAGTTGGGCCGTTGTTGCCGAGTATAGAGGGCGATCTGATACGATTAATTAGTTTGAATGATGTGATTATTGCCTAACTCCCTATTGCGAGTTAATATACATAGAAGCCCCGAACATAGTACTTTCGGCAGGGTCCTAACTCTAATTAGGGGAGCATAGAGGCGACCAGGGTACGACCAGCTACATGCAGTGAATCAAAACCCTGCTTTCTAGCCAATCACCTTCTCAGGGTAACGGTGCCGTATAGCCACCTTGTCTTTACACCTTCCCAATTTGGTTCACACAGATTTCCGACACGGTTGATGACGACATAGTCGGCGTTATCGATCAACCTGCCCGTGCAAACCTTCTTATTGTGGGCACTGTGGAAGCGCCAGGGTTTTCACACAAGATAGCCAATCAGGCTGTGCTTTATTCGTTTACATCGTGTATGCATACCGAGGCACATTACAACGTAGTAATTAAGATTGCCAAGAACAGGATATACAGCACGCAACGAGGCAAGTCTTGAGTCACTTTTGTGGAACAGTCCAAGTTTCAGAAAACATCTCACTAAATTGATTCGACCAGTCTCAAAAAGATCTACATACACTCAGCCAGAAACCAAGGAACGGCCAAAGTCCAGGACCCGCTTCACACTCCCAACGCTGTGCGTGGTGCCCCCAGTGACGGCCTCGCTTACACGCTGTTCAAACTCTAAGTTGTCTCCAGCCTGCACGGGCACCTGGATTCTCTGCACTTTCGGTGTCACAAGCAGCCCCTGGGCCAGTAGATCTTGAAACCAAAGCAAGAGAGACTCTTGCTGCGCCGGTGTACGCTGTCTCAATTGCTCCGAGAGTCGGAAGTTCCGAAACTTGATCTCAGACCAGAACAACAGGCGCTGAGATAGGCGGACTATGCCGTCAGCGCCGCCCAGCGACCCGTAATTGACATAAGTCCCGCCGTGCGACAGCAGAGAAGCGAGTCTTTCACCGGGCTCGCCGAAGACACCGTCGATGGCCAGAGCCACACGGCCCCGGGAAGCGGCATCTGAAAGTGTCGGGTGGGCCTGAGAGCCATTTTCGCTAAGATCTCGCTCGGTGATGACAACTTGGGCGCCCTGCTCCTGCAGCTCGGCCTTCAGCTTACTGAAGTCCTCACCCTCGCGATCGCGTACGACACTGCAGGTGTGGACACCCTTGAGGTGAGCAAACTGGGCGACCAACCGGGCGATGGCGGCCGACCCTGCGTTTTGTACGACCCAATCGCCAGGCTTCAGGTCGCGCATATCCTTGGTGAGGAGATAGGCAGGCAAGAATGCCATGCGCAAGAGTGATGCGCCGATCAAGTCGTCGGTGGGCGACAGACGTATGACATCTGCAGTGTCGAGAACGGCTCGGCTTCGCCATGTTCCTAACCCATGTCGCCGTGGGACGATGAGATCGCCGGGGCGAACCGCGGAGGTTGCACCGGGGGAAGATGAGCCGGTCCCCACCGCTTCGACACGAGCGACGCCATCGTAGCCCAGCACGTGTTGTCCATCATACGTGTACGACGGTTTAACCGGGTATCGTCCGGCGATGACGAGCAGGTCTTGTGGATTGATCGGGGAGATGAGGAAAGACACCAGAAGTTTGTCCGCGGGGAGAGATTTTGCTTCATGGTCCGCTTCCTCGGGGTAATGGAAACGAACAGAGGCCGAAAGGCCGGTTGATGACTGAGACTGTGTGATAACCACCATGGTTGATCAGGAGTTCGAGAAGTTGGCAAAGTAGCTGGAGAGGTGTTCAATGGCAGAGGAAGACTTGAGCAAAACTTGGGATGTTGAGATGTAGCGGTCAGGGCATCATCTCTGCAAGAAATAGTCGGCTCCCGAGCCTCAGGGTTTAGTCAGTCACCACTGCCTTGTGACTCTTCACCATGGTACAATGGTGAAGCCATCGTCAGCATGGGGTGCCACCGCGCATGCGCGTACCTGACCAGGATAAAAAAAATGATGCAAAACTGCCCTACCGATACACCATCCTTAAACCCTGTCGATGGCCATGCAACACAACACAGTGCAGTAACATTAAGCTTTCTTCTCGCAGTAGCTCTGCAGCACACGCGGCCCGGACCGGGGCACCCGTTCACTGCCGACATTCGCCATAGGCTTGGCCCTGCTCGAATCAACTACCGATTACAGGAGGCCATCCTTGATTTCTAAGCTTCAGGGTCCACGGAGATTCATCAGCGATCTGCATCGACAAACTCCAAAGTTGAACCTCGACACTTACCAGCAGGATCAGATACATAAACACTAGAGCCATGGACGGGACAATTGCTATGCTTCAACGAGTCGAAACAACCTCATCCAGCACGACTATAACCAACGCCTTTTTGTTATTTTGAGCTGCTTATTTTAGAGCGACTTGGTTCTCCTGTCTGCAGCCGCTTGCAAATTTCAGGCTCCAATCATGCCCGAGCTAGAGAAGAAAGAGGCCACGCCTAGCACGGACGATGGCCTCACGCCGTCCTCCCTTGGCTCGGAGCCCAAGGGTAACGAGACCACCGCTGAATCGCAAGGCGGCAGTGGCCCCGAAGATGAGGTTTCTCCCCGGACAGTTCATGGAGCCAAAGTTAGTCGAGAATCACTCTCCACGGCAGAATCGTGACCCTATCCCTCGCTGAGACGGGAAAACAAGTTGAGGTTGAAGCTAACTCGTTCCTAAACTACAGTGGTTTCTCGTTGTCTGTGCCCTTCTCACTGCCCTCTTCCTCTATGCCCTAGACAACACCGTGGTTGCCAACGTTCAGGCAAAGGTCGTCGAGACATACAAGCGCGTCGACCTGGTCCCATGGCTTGGTGTGTCATTTGCACTTGCCTCGGCAGCAACAACACTGCCATGGTCCAAGGCCTATGGCACGTTCTCGGCCAAAAAACTGTACATCGGATCCACGACTGTCTTCATGGCAGCGTCGGCACTCTGCGGTGCTGCCCCTGATATCACCTCCTTCATTATCGGCCGCGCGATCGCTGGAGCGGGCGGTTGCGGGATGTACATGGGCCTTTTGACACTATTGTCCGTCACCACTACGAACGCCGAACGGCCCAAGTATCTCAGCCTCACAGGATTCATCTGGGGTATCGGGACAGTGCTCGGGCCCGTGATTGGAGGTTCGCTCGGTGACAGCAGCGCCACTTGGCGATGGGCCTTTTACTTGAACTTGCTCGTTGGTGCGGTGGCAGGGCCCATATACATCATTCTGCTCCCAGACTTCAAGCCTCAGGCTGGTACACGCTTGATTCCTCGTCTGGCACAGATCGATTACCTCGGTAGCCTCCTGTCCATTGGCTCCGTTCTTTGCGTCATCATGGCCATGAACTTTGGTGGAGTGCTGTGGGACTGGAGTGAAGGCAGGAGTATCGGGTTATTTGTGACCTCTGGCGTCTTGATTATACTCTTTGCCTTCCAGCAAGTCTTCTTGATTGGTACAACGAGGGAAAATCGGCTGTTCCCCATGCACTTCTGGAAGAGCCGCACTATGATATGCCTATTCTTCACCATGAGTAAGTCCTGCCGTCGACCCTTTCATATTCCTACCGAGACGCGACAGTAACTCAAGCTGACGATCAACTTGCAGTGCTTGCAACATTTGGCAGCTTCATTGGCATCTTCTACTTACCACTTTACTACCAGTTCACCCGAGGTACCTCAGCTGTGCAGACCTCAGTTCACCTTTTGCCCTTCATCCTATTCCTCGTCGCTTTCAACCTACTCAATGGCCAGTTCATGGGACGCACTGGTTACTACTATCCATGGTACATCGTCGGTTCCGCCCTGGAGCTGATTGGCGGTGTTCTTCTATGTCAGCTATAACATCCATGCCCTGATTGCAGCACCGGCGTTACTAACTTTACTTCCAGACACCGTGGACGAGCACACATCCAACGCCAAGATTTATGGCTACACCATCATTCTGGGCACCGGTGTAGGCTGTTTCTGCCAGGCCGGATTTGCGGTTGCCCAGATGAAAGTCCAACCAAGTGAGATCCCATACAGCGTTGGGTTCATGACAGTTGGTCAGATGTTGGGTATCGTGTTCGGCACCGGCATGTCGGGAGCTCTGTTTGTGAACTACGGCCAGCAAGCTCTGGCGGCCGTATTTCCCAACGCCCCGGCGAGTGAGATATCCGACGCCCTCGCTGGTATCGGTAGCGGACTGATTGATTCTGCGCCGCCAGGCGTCAGGGCAGAAGCTATTCATGGGATCACGAGAGCGATCCAGCTGGCGTATGTGCCCATCATCGCCGCTGGTTCCATCTGTCTGATCTGCAGTATATTCATGAAGCGGGAAAAGGTTTTCGGTTGAAACTATGACCACGCTAGCGAACTATCGCAGAGTCGACCGCAAGGAAAGGCCCGAGGCTAGACAACCGTGGGAAAGCTGGGATGGGGACGATGAAGATGACGAAGCTGTCTGCGGTGGGTCCGGAAAATGAAATGGCCGAACCACGCTCATGGTGTTGCAAAGGAGTGGCTAATGCACCGAGCCACATCTATTTGCAGTGGAGAAGATTTGTGCTATTGGTGCCTCAGGCACTGAGCTTTGGTGTGAACTCACCCTGGAGGGAAAAATGCTTGGTTGGGCTTATTGGCCTTCTATCATTTCTCACATCTGTGAAGATGTATAGATTGGCGCGCTATATTTATCTGGAATAGTATTATATCGTTATTATTAAAATTATAGACATAGATAAATTGTGCTTATACTACTCATTGCTGCTCTCTTAGCCTATCATCCCCTTTAATCTATAACGAAGGAACTCTTAACAAAGAGACAGACCTGGCCAGATATTAAAAAGGCTATTTACCCACAATATAGTTTATCTTTTAGACCCCTTAGACATTTATTCCTTCTAGAACTTTGTTATTATCATTGTCCTGACAATCTTGTTTTACTGCCGTGCACTTACAGCATCTGAATTTGCCATATTAATAGGTACTTATAGATAGGTAACCCTTCCTCCCTTGACAAAGTCATCCCTTCTACTCCTTTCGACCACCTTCACACCAACTCACAAGACACCCTTTTGGCAATCTACTCTTATCACTCACCGTTTTCAACCCCGCACTTTTGACCGCTTTAGTAATAGACCGGCTGTTACATACGGTGGTTGGCCTTGGCTAGTCTGGGGCTTCCCCGCACTTCTTATCAAAGCTCGGATTAATGAGAGGCCTTGATTTGATATCTGAGTTTACTAGTGCTCGTCCATGCTGATCGCCCTAGTACAAACTTGTCTTGGAGACGCTCCGCACCTTGCCATATTTATATGATAGCAGCCCCGCTTGAGCAGCCGCCCAAGATTCCATCACGAGCATCCTCTGACTTACTTGTGATAATAGCCTTGGATTGACACCGTGAGACATGCTTGGGCGTGAAGCCCTTGAACCAAAATGTCCCCCGCCATTGATTCGACTCAGCGACCGGGGAGGAGGAGGGTTACCCTAGCTTGCAATGGCTGCAGGGCGAAAAGGACCAAGGTAATGCCCAGATGCCGCGCGGCTTGTCGAAATGATCTGCTGACTCTCTGACAGTGCGACGGCCAGCAGCCACAGTGCAGTTCTTGCAAGTATCGACAGCAAGAGTGCGAGTATACTCAAGAGGAGAGTAAAAGAAGGTACGCGATATTCGCGTCACAGACGTGTCTAAAATCTCACGCGTTCTAGGCGTCCCAGCAATGCGTACATTATGGCCCTGGAAGCACGCATTCAGAGTCTTGAGAAGCGGCTCGCCCTTGCATCACAGACGAGTCCATTATTTAACCACGACCCCGGCCATTGGTCACACCAAGAGGAGGATGTTGCGGCTTCATCTGAGCCCGTTTTCGACCGTTCGCCATCCGATGACACCAAAGAAAGCGAGTCCGTAGACGATCTCGCGGATGCGCTCGGATGCTTCACCATAGGCGATGCTGGAGAGCTGCGCTTCTTTGGCGCTTCCAGCAATTTCGACCTCATGCCCAGCACATGCCTGAAGGTTGCCTCTTCAGTCCAGGCCCGAAATCGAGGTATATCGGCAGCCCAGCAGATGCCGGGGTACTTTGACCCTCCGGATGAGCTCCGCGATCATCTACTGGGCCTTTTCTGGCGATGGCAGAATTCATGGCAGTATATCGTTCCCAGAGAATCATTCGTTCTCGACCTTTATGTTGAAAAGTCTGGGCGCTTCTGTACGCCTTTGCTGCTGAATGCAATACTCGCCCTTTCTTCTCGTTTCTCACCGAGACTAGAGCTCAGAACAGATCCAGAAGATGCGAATACCGCCGGCCAGATATTTGCAGACCAGGCTAGGACCATGCTTCACTGTGAATATGAAGCTCCAACGACGTCAACTGTCCAAGCGACAGCACTACTCGGATTGTTCTGGGCTTCTATCGACAACGAGGGTCTCGGGTTCATGTATATCGGCATGGCAGCACGCATGGCAATGAACCTTGGCTTACAGTCGGATTGCACACAGTATGCAGCCAAAGGGGTTATCTCCGAAGAGGATGTCGAAGCACGCAACGTCGCCTTTTGGGGCATCTATGTGCTGGACAAGTAAGTAATAGCCCCCGAAATCAGCAGACGGAATACTCATACAACAACTCTCAGGCTGTACTGCCTTGGAATGGGGAGACCTGCCAGTATCCAAGAGTACAACATTACAACAGCCAAGCCCAAGATCCAAGATCGTCCCGTAGCTCTTCTTTCTGACGACCAAGCGAGGCTATCTCAGCCTTGGCCAACTTCTCATATTACAGAGAATGCCAGGAAAACATGCGAAATCATGATTATTACTTCAGAAGTCATTGATCAATTGTAGGATGCCAAGGTCAGAAAGTATTTGGAATTAACACTGACTGATACCAGGTATGCTCAACGGTCCTCATGGACAGACAGAGAAAGGGAAGATCGGGTTATGAAAACGCATCTGCGGGCTGCCACGTTCTTTGATCAGCTTCCCAAATCGCTCAAGATCTCCGAGTCAAGTCTTCAGCCTGCGCCACCATATGTTTATCAACTTCAGTATGCTGCAGCGTCTCTTGGGTCTACTTACCATCAAAGCTGACAATTTGGGCAGTCTTCAATACCATCATTCAATCATACTACTTCACCGACCTTTTTTCAAAGTTCTTTCTCGCGGCCGTAATTGCGTTGAGTTCGATCCGGAAGGGAAAGAAGTGCATTCGCGATCTTGTAAGACTTCAGCTTTGAAAATCGCCAAGATCACTCGAATATATAGGAGTAACTATACAAATGTGAGTTGTCAACTTCCTAATCGGCCAGTAGCACTCACTGACATTATCCATCTAGCAATGCATGCCGATCTCTGCGGTGCACCCAATCTTCACGGCGGCGATTATACATCTCCTCGACGTCAAGATGGGTCAATTAGATACGAGCAACGAGGCAATGCGGTGTCTCAGCATTTGCATCAAAGCCTTATACGAGATGAATACGAATTGGGACTGGGCCAATCGATCCATCCGGGCGATTCGCTCATTGGCTGACCAATGGGACGTCGACTTCTGCACCCCGGATTTGCTAGATGACATTCCTGAAGTGAACAGGCGACAGTTTGATCTGTATGAGCGTGGAGCTCTTCCGACTGGTCAAAGTCAAGAGGTGAATCCCGGTCTGGAGCAGGCATGTCCCCCTGAGGTGTTTGACGAGCTCTTTCAGGCTTGGACTTATGACCAGAATTTGACCAACATGGCCTTTGACTTTTTCGATCAGAGTTGATTCAAGTCGCACTTTGGCTGGTGTTTTGACTGCTACGACGAATAGTGGTGTCCGGAATAATCAGGTCTCGAGATCTTGGTTTTGTATAGCTTCTGTAACTACTTGAAAACAATACTTAATATTAACAAAATCTGTCCAATTTCTGCCCAGTTGTGCGTCATGACGAAGGGGATGTCTTGTCTCGGTTTTTGGCCCTTTTTCTATACCAACAGGAAGATCAGGCAGCCCAGTGAAAAAAAGAAAACCTAATATTTTCCCCGAGAGAAAAGGCATCGTACCCAATGCCTTGCATTGCAGCAACCCAAAGCAATAATAAGACCGCAACTGCATTGCGTACGCAACCAACCCATTCAAGCCTCAACAAAGCTTATTGTTCAGAATGAACAATGACGAAGGAAATGGGAGCAATATGGGAATGGAGATTGTGCCCATGTCCCGTCTACCCGAAGCCCAACTCAAGGACCGGATGGCTTGATAAGGGATCTACAAAACCTCCCAGTGGCTTCATTTAGTAGGACGACAACCCCCTACCCCAGATTATATCTATCCGTGCGGACCGAACGGAGAGACCGTGCGCTGGAGTCAAGACCCGGGTATCAATTATCCAGGCGGACCGTACGGACGGGTATCAATTATCCTGATATGCACCCCGCATTTGACGATCAGCCTCACGATTACCCCGCGTCCCCAACTAGTCTCCAATATCTCATATGCACTTTAGTATATAAGAGATGTGAGCATTCCTGATTTATAGAAAGACCAAGACACAATTCAACAGTAACAACTCAAATCACAAATTCAAACTTATCAAACATCGCTTTGCAACCATGGCTTCTTCCAAGATCAAGATTGCCGCTGTCCAAGCCGAGCCCGTGTGGAACGACTTGCAGGGCGGCGTTGAGAAGGTCATCTCTCTGATCAAGGAAGCCGGCAGCAATGGAGCCAACGTCGTTGGCTTCCCAGAGGTTTTCATTCCTGGATATCCGTGGTAGGTTCTCTCTCTCCACCAGAGTGATTGGCATATCCCATTGACCTTACAAGGAGCATCTGGCAAAACTCGGTGTTCGATAATGTCCCGTTTATGAATGAGTACTTCGACAACTCGCTCGAAAAGGAGTCCAAGGAAATGGACCTCATCAAGGCCGCTGTCCGTGAAGCTGGGGTTTTTGTTGTTCTTGGCTACAGTGAGAAATATCGCGGAACTCTGTACATCGCTCAGGTCAGCCTATACTATCGAGACGGCGGAGTTTACCATTTCTGGACTAACGCAACTATAGTCGTTTATCGACCCCACCGGCACCATCGTCCACCACCGCCGCAAGATTAAGCCCACCCATGTGGAGAGGGCCTACTGGGGCGACGGCCAAGCCGATTCCCTGCAGGGAGTAGTTGACTCCCAGTTTGGCAAGATCGGAGGCTTGAACTGCTGGGAGCATACTCAACCTCTCCTGCGATACTACCAGTATTCCCAGGATGTTGACATCCACGTTGCAAGCTGGCCACTGATCTGGGAGCCCCCGGAGGGCAAGCCATGGGCCTATCATATCTCGGGCAGTGCGAGCAACAAGTTCTCCCAAGTCATGGCGATGGAGGGTGCATGCTTTGTCATGACATGCACTGAGGTCCTGAGTGACAAGGGCAAGGCCAACACCAAGTTGGCCGAGATGGGATCTGGATCCTGGGGCAAGACTCCTGGTGGAGGCTTCACCATGATCTATGGCCCTGATGGATCTGAGCTCTCGGAGCCGCTCGATCCTGGGGCGGAAGGCATCGTGTATGCCGAGATTGATGTTGCCGACCGAGCCAAGGCTAAGCAGAACCTGGACGTTGTGGGACACTACTCGCGACCTGATCTTCTGAGCCTCAACGTCACGAGCACTGCCGCCATTCCTGTCCGTCATAGCAAGTAGTTTCAATTCGAACACAAGCCTCACTGCGAAGGCCTTTTAGGTAGTAATAGTAGTATGCTTAAACCGTTGATGCATCATAAGAGTTTACGTATAGGGTTCTTCAAGTCGTACAACTGATAGTGAACGGTGAGAGTGACTAGGTAAGTATAGTATTAACAATAGAAGCAATTGTGGAATAAATAGTCTACCTTCGGAAGTGCCTGGCAAGTATACAAGTACTTGATAATAAATATCCGCCATCGCAATGTTCGCGAATATTAGATACTTAAATCACATAGCGTACTGTACCTGTTTACTAACCATTTACTCCAAGCTCCTCCAATGTCCAACATAGAATGGAAAGTTTTTGACGCGCTGCGGGGGCCGCGTTGCAGTACAACTCCATCTTGGGCTGCAGGGAAACCAAAGTTCCCTATTAAAGACCGTATTTCCAGGCATCCTTGCTTTCGAAGAAGGACAGAAAGAAGTTTGGAACCGGCGACTGCGCAGTGGCCCCTGTCCTGAAGCCGGAAACCTCCTCGGAAGTGCAACCTTTTTTCTCGAGCGGCTTTCCGGCAAGCCTGTCCTTGATCCAACCCATCCATTTCTGCTGACTCGCCTGAATAACCGGAAAGTGGTCCATTGCATCATAGGTGACATGCTCGAGATCTCGTGCCTGTCCCGGTCGTTTGGGCAAGTTGCAAGTGTCTTTAACAGCTGATTCGACACCCTCTTGGCGGACAATCTGATCGCCCAGTCCGTTGAGGACAAGTAGGGGACCGGCGAAAGGCTTGCGTCCGGCCTGGACTCGCTTGGCCCACTTTTGAGGAGTAGGGTCCTCGTACCATTTCGGTTTGGCAATTTCCGACGGCATAAGGTCCATGTACACTTGCTGAAGGACAGGGAAGCAACCGTCAACTTTGGCAAGCACATTGTGCCAGCGATCGTAAGACTTAGCAGTCAGTCCCGTGTAGTTGTACTCGGGATAGATCTTGGAGACCGAGTCAACCAGCGCCGGCTGTCCGTAAATGACGGCAGCTGGGACAGAGTTGTCGATGAAGAAGGCGAGATCATCGAAAATTCTTGTAACGGGAGCAAGGGCAACGGTTCCCTTGTATCCGTCAAGGGGCTTCTTGGCCTGTCGCTCAGCAAATGCCCACTATACAATCACAAGTCAGCACAACCAGTTCAAAGAACTCCCCTTGGGGCAAGCAAAGCTCGAACAAAAAGGGTTACTCACAGCTGCACCACCACCTTGAGAGTGACCCATGGCAACAAAGGCTCCCTTAGGCTGCAAATAATCCGAAAATGCCGAGCGAGCCGCAGTCACAGCATTCGCTAGGTCATTGGCGTGGGCGGGCGCGGCAAACCACGGGTGAGGGATTGTCTCTCCAGATGGCAATTTACCCACACCCAGGCCAGCATAATCAGGTGCAACAACCGCGATTCCCTGAAGTGCCAGCGCAAATGGAACCTGGAAATGATACTGTAGAGCTCTGTAGCTGCTGGGCGCACAGGGCTGGAATGTGCCCGTAGTACCGTGGGCCCAGGCTACCAACGGCATCCCTTTCTTAGCCGTAGGATAGCCGCTGGAATAGGTGCTATAGGGCCAGAGGACGTAGGCAGAAGCTGGAATGATATTGCCGTCGATGTCCTCGGTGGTGTAAATGATCCGAGACATAGTCAAGCCACTGGGTACAAGATAGTTGGTGAGGTTGGTAGTCTCCTCTGCTGCTAGAACCACTCCTGGAGCAAGCTTGCTTGAGAAGTTGGAAGGCACCTTGTAGAAGCCAAAGGTTGGATCGGCTTGTTGCTCAGAGATCCATGAGGAAGTGTTCACAGCCCACTCCTGACATGTTTTGTCGCAGGTAGTAGAGTCTGGAAACGGATTTTGCGCAAAAACAAAGGAAGCAGATACTGCTAGCGAGACTATAGCTCGCGAGAGAGTCGAGGAAATCATTGTGCTGCACTGTCGTGAAAGCCTTGTTGAGATTAACTGCTATCTAGTTTACTTGGACAACCGCATTGTCTTATATACGAGTCTTCTCAACATCGCAGAGTTGATTTGCTTCATCAGACGAGAATCTGGATATACGCTCCCTGCTCGCCAGAGTCTCGTGAAGCATCACGGCCTGGGATAAATTCCAAATTGCTCTGTAGAATTTGTCAAGATCCTTGATCGAGTTGGCGATGCCTTCGTTTCTGGGTCTGCGGGACGTAATGTCAGCGGCTCAGCCATGCCTGGCTAGCGTGGCGCGAATACGCCTGAATACGCTGGCAATACGCCCTGGCATGCGCATACGCCAACGGGGTACGCCAGCGGCTCCACTCTCACACCGTCACTTCCAGTGCTTACGCCAAGACAATTTGGAATTCATCGGACTATCGGGTATCGACTAATTGCCATGGCTCGGCGAGGCCTCACACCGAGCTCATGGAGCACATTCTGGCTTCGTATTTCCTTCTGGACTTTCCAATTGCTGGCGGTACTATAGCTCTGATTGACGAGCTTGTCTATGTGCAGTTTTTCCTCTGAAGCGGAGTACAATCGAGTATTTCCAAAGTGTCCTGAAGCCAATGTGCGCACAAAGGAGAACGCTTTAAACGATAGTTAGTTTTCGTTTATTGAGGGTAGATATGTTCCGACTTCCGAGGGCCGGCCCGTGTCTGTTAGGATTTCCCGCATCTCGCTGACGTTGGTTTGCTGACAACTTCATGCGGTTCCTCCCTTGTAAGCTTAATCTCTACAGTGGATACTTTTCCCTCGGTACCAATCGAAATGCTGATCATCTCCAGCGTATAGGCAGTCTATGTACTTGTTTCAATGTCAGATTCTCCTCTGGCCTAGGCCGTTCCTGGATGCTGAGCCACAGCTCAAGGGCAGTGGTGGTGGTATAGGGCTGAGACTGGCCGAGGATCTACGGGATCCAGATTTGCGTATTGGCAGGGGCTTAGCAAGTCGGAAATTACCTAACCCCACGCAAGATGTTATGAGTTGAAGATCAACAACATGAATCTTCGACCTATATAATGCAGCTATTGCCTCCGGTCAGAGTCTTGGATAAACCAGGCTTTCCTCAGCACTTGTTCTACAACCATCTTCATCATCTCATCTACGCAACTCCTTTACACCTACAGCTCCCAAACACTCAACATGTTCTCAAAGACCATTCTCAGTGTCGCCGCCGCCGTTATGGCCTGGCCCTCCCTGGCTACGGCAGCCCCTCAAGGCGCCGGACAAGACTCCTCGTATGAGCCTAGCTTGACTGCTAAGCTGCGATTGGCCGATACGTGAGTGTCCTACAACCCCGAAATACCACGTGCTTTCTTTCTGAGAAACTAACCCATCGACTTAGCGTTGTCGACCGATTCAAGCTTCTCCCGGACGACAAGGATTTCGTCTATGACTTCAACAAGACCGATGCCCCCTTTGCCGACGGCAAGACCTTTCCTGCCCTTGTTGGCACTGGAGCCAGCATGGCTTTCGCTGAGATCCCTGGTTAGACTTCCCCATATATCTTCTGCGAACTATGCTGACCCATCTATGACAGCCTGTTCCATGGTTTTGGTCCATCTTCACCCTCGATCTGCTGAGCTGTTTGCCGTCATTTCCGGCCACATCTACACCGAAATGGTTCCGGAGGGTGGCGTAGTTGACGCCGAAGGCAACCAGAGGGTTGTTCGCACCGAGCTCGACCCTATGCAGATGACTGTCTTCTACCAGGGCGCATTCCATACCCAAGTCAACACGGAATGCGAGCCTGCTACCCTTCTGGCCTCTTTTGCTTCCGAGGACCAGGGTGCTGCTGTGATTGCGAATGGGTTGTTTGCTCTCAAGGATGACGCCATCTCCCGTACCTTCGGAGAAGCCATCTCAGGCAAGGACATCGACCGTGTTCGGGATGCTCTTCCCAAGGGCGCTGCCACTAAGGTTGACCAGTGTCTCGCCAAGTGTGGAATCAAGAAGCGACAGGATTAGGGGGGTACTATTATACTCGAAACATGATCGATTCAAGACCCTTCACCGTTTTGTCAAGACAGCCAGGGGCGCCCTGAGCTTTGGGATGGGCTTGGGGTTATAGACGGGTGATTTTCTTTCCTGCCACTCCGTAGCATTTTAGCTGCATTTACTCCTTCTCTTCATATAGCAATGATCTTGGGTTACTTGTTTGCAAGGCCCAGATACGTATTGCTATTATTGTATGTCTAAATTATAAAATGAAATAAACTTTATTGTATGAGATGCCCTTTTATCCTTCATCATTTATTTAACACGAGAAGAGTTTGCTACAGAACTATATAGCATGTACCTTTAGCTAGATGAAATGCCTATATTGTGTAGATACCGTGTTATTTTGCTGATATGTTTCCTCTAATTCTTCCGAGGGTGGCAGACATATGATACCAATCACCTCCTCGTACGCCTCGAGCAGGTATTTTTGGGCTCCTTCTCTTTGGGCTTATCGTAAGCCTCATCCCAATGTCGCTTCTGCGCGCCGTGCAATGACGAGGAATTGGATTCTAGCTTCCTCTTACTGGGATAGAGGCGTAAAGTGTCGGCGTTTAGAGAATGCATTGCTCAAGCCACCTGTTGAGGGCCGAAACCACCACATATCAAATCAACCTTGAATTCTCCCTGCGATGGAGAATAAGATCTAACATAAAATAATAAAACTCTTGTGTGAAGTTCAAGCGGATAGATTCGTAGGTGTCGATTGCTTTGCTTTTCGTTTCGTGCATCGACGTGACGGATATTCCCAAAATACCTATGACTTGATTATCCGACGCTGTAGGCGTAGTTATAGGAATAGGAAGGTCACCGCGACGGATGACTATTTGGGTTTAGCGCCAACTGGGATGACACACCTGAAAGCTTCGCTTATAAATCAGGCTTGGCTTGATGAGAGATTTGCATGATATAGATATAAATAAGAGGTTGTCCTTGCTGATATAAACAACACCGAAGTAGAAGAAGGTCAAGGGAGCAAGGAATTTAAGCACCAGCAGCAATGACAAAGATCTTTTTGTAAGCTGTCACTTGATTTGTAGCCACATTGCAAGTTACGGATGAAGCTAAAGTCGAATTTAGAACTGGCGCCACTGGCTATGTTGGTGGAGATGCACTTTACGTTTTGACCAAGGCGCATCCCGACTATGAGGTTATCGCTCTTGTCCGAAGTAAAGAGAAGGGAGATATTGTCACTTCCCAATATCCGTCAGTCCGTCTTGTTTATGGCGACCTCGATGACTTTGAATTGCTTGCCGACCAGGTATCCAAAGCCGACATAACAGCTCATTGGGCTAGCTGTGAACATGAAGGCGCTGCTAAGGCTATTGCTGAGGGTCTAACTCGGAAAGGTCAAGGCACGCAAGGATTTGTGATTCACTTGTCGGGCGCTGATATTATCTGCTTTGATGATGTGGCCGAAGGGACGTATGGAAGTAAACGGGACCGCGTCTTTGATGACTGGGATGGGATAGATGAGGTAACGTCGCCTCCAGACAATGCGCCTCACCGAGAGGTCGACGGGGCCATTCTCGAAGCAGCCAAGAACGGAGCCAAAACAGCCATTGTCTGCCCCCCAACAATTTACGGCCCAGGACGTGGACCCGGTAATCAGAGAAGCATCCAGGTGCCAGAATTGGCTTCCCGCAGCCTGCAAAGGGGTGCTGCATTGACCGTTCAAGGAGGAGAGAACATTTGGAACTCGGTCCATGTGCACGACCTATCCCAGCTTTGGTTGAAACTGATTGAAGCTGCCGCTGAAGGTGGCGGTAAGGCTGACTGGGGCACTAATGGCTTTTATTTCGTCGAGAATGGGGAGTTTAGCTGGAGGGCTATTGCAGAGCGGATTGCTCGAGAGGCAAATCGTCAAGGATTTCTCAAGCATGAAAATGTAGATCATTTGAGTGTAGAAGATGCGGATAAGGTATGGGAGTATGGGTCTTTCTTCTGGGGGACCAACTCAAGGAGTCGGGCTACGAGAGCACGTAAAGTGTTGGGTTGGGACCCAGAGGTGAAAGACGATGTTTTCGACGATGTCGCTGTTGTCGTTGCTGCGGAAGCCAAGGCATTGGGACTCTCTCCTGTAACGCGGGCTTAGCTCATCCGACATATTAGACAAACAAGCTTGCTTCCAAAACTTATCAGCACGTAATGAAACACCTGCGCTGGGGATAAGAGGATGGAGTGGTTTTTACCTACCGTTTACGTAGCATGCTAGCTGCTTTCTACTTATTCTCTTCGTTTAGCAACGATCCTGGCTTACGCTGTTGTATGGCCTTGATACATCTTGCTTGCCATAGGGTGCTCAGAATATGACATGGGATAGACCTTATTTTGTTGGATTCCGTTGTTTGCCTCTCAATTTCGGGGCATTTCAGTCGACCACCTGTTCCTCGAGTCTAGAGTTGCCGCATACTCATATCTTGAGCACGGTTAGCCTAACCTGCTAATCCCTGGACTTAAATAGTGTTTCGGGAAAGGCTGATGTTGTCATTTGGCTACGTGCTGATATCTCTAGTCTTGATTTTGACCTCAAATTCATGGGGCTTCACAAACCAAGCACATCGCAAGTCCCATTCCTTCTCATCCATGAGCTCAAGCTAGAAGTTAGGTTAGTCAACGCAACACAGTAGGCAAATAACAAAAAAGCCAACGCAAAGCAAAGCAAGAGGATGTCGACGATAGACTGGGGGAGATAGGGGCTTACCTGGAAGCGCTTGATAAAACTGGGCACCAGTTTGTATACCTCCAACAGTGCTATATGCTTGCCGAGACAGGTTCGAGATCCCGCACCAAAATACAAAGTAGCGGCATTCATATCTCTCAAGCGTTTCTGCTCGGCTGCCGGATCAGCTGTAGGGTCAAAAAACCATCTTTCGGGTCGGAATGCCTCGACATCATCCCCAAAGACGTCCTTTCGCCTCTGGACGACCCATGGCATGCAGCTGACAATGGTTCCGCCAGGAATAAACTCTCCACAGATCTCTATCCCCTCGGGAGGCGTAACGCGCTCAAGATTCATGCTGATGGCTGGATGTATTCGGAAGGTCTCCTTTATGACAGCATCGAGATAGGTAAGCTTCTGTGCATCGCTCCACGTTATCACTTCAAAGTCTTGGATCGCATCAGTCTTGATCGATTCCTCAATCTCGGTCAAGACGAGACGAAGACACTCAGGGTTCTTTAGTAAGTGATAAAAAATTGCAGACAGGGTGATTGCAGCCGTGTCGGAGCCAGCGAGAGCAATGGAAGTAGTCATAGTGAGAAGACGGCCATCGTCAAAGAAACCACTCTCGTCGTCTCTTTGAGCTTTGAGAAACATCGTTAGAAGATCACTCCGGTCGTCAATAGCGGTCTTTCCAGCTGCTCTGCGCTCTTCAATCTCCTGTAGCCGCTCAGCCATCCTAGCTTTGGAGAATCTGGCCGTACCAGATGAGTTATCAATCCAGCCGTATTTGCTGAGTAGAATCAGGATGGGGTTCTTGACTAGGATCTTATCGATAATTGGCATTTGCCCAACCTGGAAGAAAACAGAACATTAGCAGTTCACGCTTTTGAAAGGTAAAGCACCATATCGAGACTCACTGGCGCTAAATAGTCGAAGATCTTGTCAAGCCACTCGATGATACCGTCAACATCTTCTTCACGGTCGATGAAGCCAACACGTCGACTGTATGTGATCTGGGTAATAACATCGAAGGCAAAGAATTGTAGCCAGAGCTTAAAGTCGCAAACCCTTCCGGTCGCAGCAAACAGCCTTTCTGTCTGGTCCAGGAAGACTTTGGCTGTCTCATTGACCCGCGGCTCATACTGGACAATGGTGGTCATAGAGAAGGCGTGGTGGACAACCCGGCGCAATCTGGCATGGTATGTTTCATCTTGAGTTCCGAATAAACTCTGAAGAACCTTGCCTTTCGAAACCTGCATCTGTACAGGGTAAAAGCCACTCTGCGATTTCTTGTTAACAAATGGCGTCTCGAGAGCCCGGGAGAATCATTTACCTTGGGAAGTTTATTCGATAAACCGTAGATTGCCTTGATGGCTCTGGGGTCCGAGAAGGAGAGCACATTGGGACCCAGCCTGACGATATCACCAAGTTCCTCGTGTAGTTTCAGGTATTCGAAATGGACTTTCCTCCGATATACGGCAAAGAATCTCCACCAGTTCGTAAAGGACGCATAACTTGGAGCTGGGTACTTGTTAAATCCGTGCTTGAAGTGGTTCCTAACGAGATGTAGGGAGAATAAGAGGAGAATCGCCCACAGCCAAAGGCCGCTGGCTGTTGGGGTCAAAATATCGTCCATTTCAACCGATACGCCTTTTGACACGACGTTTCTTCAAGACCAGGTTGCGTCCGAGGATATTCTCATATTTTAAGCCACAGTCTAGTCACTCACTAGAAGCTTGTCCACCAATCGATATTTGCTTTCTAATCTAGTGTTGGATCGCGTAGGGGATGTAGCTGCATGGGGGTGCCTATGAGATCAGTTAAGTAGAAATGACGTGATGTTACTTGATCACCGAGTTGGATCAGATGAAACTGCAACGCTACAGCCTGGCGCGATCCTTCACCATTCTTGACATGGAGGGTGGGCGATCCACATCGTTTGGTCGGGCACTGGACGGAGATAGCAGTGCACGCCTTCAGTTCATCCCTTTCACTCTTTTTTGGAGATTATTCTCTTCGTTACTTTTTTGCACAATCATGCTATCTATCCCTTATATCATTGAGCCCACACACGCATTCAATAAGATAGATATCTCTCTCAGTCTACAGATATGCTCATACTGGCTTCTCTATGCACTACCAATTATTTGGTGCCGGAACAATACAGGCCTAGTAAGCCGCTCAGCCTAATTACGTTACAAAGATAAACCTCGGGCTCCTATCACCAAGTTCATCGATCTCTGAGTCTGACAGTCCCTGAACTTTGTGGTCCTCCTTGCCTGCAAGCCTCCGTTTGTTGATAAAAGAGAAGTACACCCACATGAATCCAAACGATACAACACCAAAGATTAGTAGGGCCATGGTGATGGCATGCCCTTTGATGTACCGGGGACCGTCCGTCGCTGGGTAAAGCTAGATCACAGATTAACAACAGTTCTTCCTACCACGTTAGCTCAAGACTCACAAAAGGTGCCATGATACCAGCACTATTTCCGATCGCCGCTTGCATCGCGATTGTAGTTGTGCGCTTCCCGTATCGAGGAAGATTCGTGGGAAGCCAAGCAAGAGGTAGACCGATAGTCCCAAACATGCCGGCGGCGACAAAGAAACATCCTGCGTAGTGGACTGCCGTACCAGCGTTTGAAACGAGCATGGCGTAGCCACAGATGGATATCATTCCAAGTGTCACTACCCCAATACCTCGCTGCTGGTATTTGTCTGACAATCTGCCAATGACGATATATGAGAAGGCACCGAGGAGGTAACATGGGATAGTCAAGACTTGAACCAGCTGGCGAGAGTAACTTGAGTTGATACCCAAGATGATGGTTGGTAGGAACACGGCGTATCCTGAGCTGCTGGTTAGTCTATACACTGGGTCTGTAATGTGATGATGGTCCTCCTTACCATACAGCATGACGTCGACGCCAAATTGAGCGAAGCAAAATACCCAGACCTTCCAGTCAAGAAAGGCCTGGTTGACATCTTTCCAACTAAACTCCTTTGCCGACTCAGTCAAACCAGCCTGACGATCCAGACGAGCTTGGACAAGCTCTCGTTCTTGCGTGTTTAAATAACTGGCTGTACTCGGTTCATCAGCTAGGATGAACCAAGTAGCGATGCCGAGAAGCACGGTCGGTATGCCCTCAATTATCAGAATCCATCTCCAACCTTTGAGCCCACCAGCATCTACAATGGGAGATATCAGTCCCCGTGTCGCAGTTGGTGGACGAAAGGGCACTTACTATGCATGAAGCTGATACCATAAGCCAAAAGGCCACCTGTAGCTCCGGCCACGGCCGAGCACGCAAAGAGTGACGCAATTCTCAACGCAAGTTCTCTTTTGGAGTAGAACAGCGTCAAATACGTAACAAGACCTGGGAACAGGCAACCTTCAAAGGCACCAAGCAGGATTCGACAGACGACCATGCCGGCAAAATTCTGTGTGACGCCGCTAAGCGTAGCGATGATGCCCCAAGCGAAGGTGATAAAGGCGATCCATCGCGAGGGGCGAACCTTTTTGATGATCCAGTTCGAGGGGAGCTCAACGCTGATATAGGTCGCAAAGAGAATGGAGACACAAATCTGATACTGATTTCCCACGAGGCCAAGATCTTCTTCTAGACCGAACAGACGGGCGTTGCCAATGTTCACGCTATGGGAGAGGTAAGTATTCGTCAGCATGTATCAGGGATTTGAGCTATGCTGACCGATCTAGGAAGCTGAAGAGGTAAATGAGAATGATCAAGGGGAGTATGTGTAACTAGACATTGTTAGTGCTCGCAAGAAATCGCAGGGAAGGATTGTCATTACGTCTAGTTTCCGGACTAATCTCTGCTCTTCGTGCCGATTGATAGACTCGAGGTCGCTTCCTGAAGAGGGTTCAATTTCTCTGGCGATGGAGTCATTTTCACTTTTGTGTGCCATATCAAATGATAATACAATTGTCAGTAAACTGGGTAACAAGGCGCATGCAGCCTTGGGTCAACAATATGGAAGGTAATTGTGCTGAAGGAAGCCGAGTTATTGGTACTCCTGCTACTTCCTTCTTAAGACAGCTACAGTCTCTCCTAGCTGCTCGGCACCAGTAACTTCAGCTTCAAATGGCGTGCTGGCAAGGATCCTCCGAGCTGCGAATCCTGCTTGTGCTGGCGTTACATGACAAAGGTATGGTATTGTGGCTGCCGGGCCATTGAGAGCTCTCAAGTTCAACATTATGTACGGTTAGGTCCCTTACCAGGGGTGCTAACCACGGCAGTTTATTAGCGAAGTAACCATGGATGCAAGCAATATCTTGGCTTCGCGCCAATTGGCTTCCCTATGCGTATTGCGCATATTTCACCATCCACTAAAGAATGATAACATCGGCGCCAACCTGTCGTAACGAGCCTGAACAAGCGATGCCTTCATCGGCCTGACGCTTGTAGCGCGGGAATAGGGGCTGGATGCTTCGCAATTCCGGGATATTCCCTTGCAAAGCCCCGCATTCTGAACATACCCCGCGCGCTAAAACTTTAGTACGAGATGGCGAGAGAGTCTAAGATGACCTGGGACCTTGTTGTCAGTCATTGCGGAGGATGGGGTGGGCTTATCCCAACGTGCTGTTGGCGAGGAACAGTTTCGAAGACGGTGGACCGTCAAGACCCACATTCAGTAGTTTCTATTGCATCGGTTTCAATTAGAATATTTATTTACTAAATCATAACCAGGGCTGAATCTTCAGCCGCCAAGTGCAATAGCTTTTTCGACTCGAGATGACTAGGCCCATAGTACCTACATGTACTCAGACCACAAAGATTGGTTGTTCTTTTCGGTCTTTCACGCTTCAGTGTCCCACCTCTCTGAGAGAAAAAGAATGTCTTTGACATACGGCGTGTTGCCGTAATTGGTGCTGAGCCAGCTGGTGCAATTGCCACAGTAGATAGAACTGGGAATGAGTTTATCTATAGCAGTGCGATATGCTTGCCGAGACAAGTGTGAGATCCCCTACTAAAATACAAAGTAATAGCGTTCCTATCACTCCAGCACTTCTGTTTGGTTCCGGATCGTCAGTACGGTCAAGCAATCACACATCTACTATATGTGATTTACTTTCAGTATTATAATCTCGCAGCCTTTAACTCTGTTATATACCAATTCTGAATAGCGCGAACATCATAGCCCATGGCCACAGTATCAAATACTTCAAGGTGCTTCTTAGCCGACACTCCATCGTTGGACAGCCGGCCAACCCATTTGCTATGATTCCTTGCCGCGGTTACGATGTTCTCAATCGCGCTTACAAATTCAGGCTCGTCACCTCTTGCAGGGACATACCCTAGGACTGAAAGTGCGAGGTCATTAGGTCCTATAAAGAGCATATCTTAATCTAAGTTAGAGAAAGGCTTTAAGGTCGCAAGGATCGGGTCACTTACCAACTCCCGGTACCGCGCAAATAGCGTCTACATTCGCAACACCCTGCTTGGACTCAATCTGTAGACACGTAATAAGTGTCTTGTTGGCTGTCTTCATATATGTTGGAATATCGATCCCGAGCGCAAGCCCAGCAAACGCCGAGCCCTGTCCCCTTAAACCTTGGGGAGGAAACTTGGCATTCTGGACCACAACCCTGGCCTCGTCAGCGGTATTGATCATTGGTACGAAAATGCCATGAGCTCCAGCGTCCAAGGCGCGTTTGATCAGATCCGCATGTGTCCCTCTGATACGAACGAGCGGAGAGACACCGTGGGAAGCAATAGCTGCCACCGAGTTATGCATAGCATCGTCACTAATGTGACCGTGCTCACAGTCGATGATGATGGCGTCGAGGTCGGTGGAGGCTATCAGTTGGGCCGTGCGAGTAGATGGAAGGCCGAGGAAGGTCATTATAGGCCGTGAGTGAGCGAGGAGGGCGTTGAGGAGCCGTAGTCGCGGGTTTTCAACGGTTGTTGTAAGGTCTGAAGGATATGACATGCTGAACAATGTTTCGGAGCAAGAGTGCTTGATGTGAGACCCAATTTAAGTAAGCGGCTACTTTTGGCGGTATCCTCCATTCTCTCGGGCCCCTTAATAAAAGAATCAATGTCGACAGTAGTTCTGGTTTGTAAGTTAGGCTAGGACGCTACGGGTCGGTCTTGGGTCACGATTGTGTAAGTCGGCTTCCTGGAAGTGACCGTCGGCATTCTGCAGGACGCCGAGCCACCGTAGACCATATCCATCCTCCGCCGCCGAACCAGGGCCCGATCATTTACCAATCTTAGTTGTTTATCGCATGGTCGGTTTTGTTCTTTTCGGCTCATTGACCAGCAGGTTTGCTCATCTTGCGCAGACAGTTGCTATTCCTTCAAGGCGCACCCCAAACACGATGTCGCACCTCGCCCAGCTTTCCTCTACCCAACCAGACCCGGCCTTTTCGCTCGTAGACGCCTTTCAAGCGGACACGGACCCGAAGAAGGTCGATCTATGCCCGGGCTTCTATCGCGATGAAGACGCAAAACCTTGGATACTGCCATCAGTTGCACAGGTACTGGACGCTCCCAAGATGTTGTCACCTCGGCTAAGGGCTGACTATCTCGCTATAGGCCAAGGAGCGTATTCATGGGGATCCAACCCTCAATCATGAGCACCTACCTCTTGTTGGCCATGCGGGCTTGCTCCATGGCTCTCAAAAGTTGGTGTTTGGGGCCACTCGAGACTTGAACCGCGTGGCATCGCTACAGACCGTCTCGGGCACTGGAGCCAACCACATTGCCGCTGAGTTCCTCTGTGCCCAACTCAAACCCAAGACGGTGTGGATTTCTGATCCGAGCTGGATCAATCACACCGAGATTTGGAGACTTGCTGGTCCTGATGTCCAACAACAATTCTACCCGTACTTTGACAGGAAACACCAAAAGGTCGATTTTGCGGGAATGATGGAGACCTTGTCTAAGGAGGCTTACGACGGAGATGTGGTCATTCTTCACGCCTGCGCACACAACCCGACGGGGGCGGATCTCACCGAGAAACAGTGGGAGATTGTTGCCGGTATTTGTAGGGAGAAGGGGTTGTTCGCCGTATTTGATATGGCATAGTGAGGTTTTCCTGATACTCCCGAAATAACAACCGAGATCTGATTCTTCAATAGTCAAGGCTTTGCATCAGGAGATGTAGCCCAAGACGCCTACGCGATAACTCGCTTCTACGATAGCTTGGATCTGGAATTTGCTGTTGCACAGTCCTTTTCAAAGAACTTTGGCTTGTACGGTGAGCGCATCGGGGTTCTTCACATCGTTGCTATCGATACCGATGCCGCTGCCAAGGTCACGCCACTGCTCACTATGTTATCGCGCGCCGAGATAACTTCCTGCCCTTCATATGGCGCAAGAATCGTGGCTGAAATTCTTGGGAACTCGACAATCTATAAGCAATGGCTGGAGGATCTAGTGACAATGAGTGACCGCATGAAGATCATGCGCAAGAGCCTATACGAAGGGCTCGAGTGCAGAGGCGTACGAGGATCCTGGGAACACTTGGTTTCCGATGTAAGTTCCCTCACTTCAAAGATACGGCATTTGCGTCTGATGGGGCTTTTAGATCGGCATGTTCTCGATGACTGGGCTTTCCAGCTCGCAAGTCGCAGAGCTCAGGGAGAAGCATCATATATATCTCCTTCCTTCGGGAAGGTTATCCGTCACGGGATGTAAGACGTTCGACTGAGTCTCCTACCTGGCATCTATTTGACTAAACTAATCCTTTTAGTGACAAGGGATAATGTTGATATTGTCGCCGATGCCTTCCATGCTGTTCTAGGCAAGCATTAGGCTAGGCGATCATGGTCCAATGGTATACTTAGGACTGAACAGCATGCACACACCTTTCTAGACCCTGTTAAGGCGAGTTAATTAAACATAATTAAGATAAGAAAGTTATATTTCTCTATATCGTAGTTCCCTTAGCATGTCCGAACGTTCCGCGTCGTGATCATTGAACCGGACTACGTTCCCGGAGATCGGGCTTACTATGGTCAATGATAGTCTGGAGCAATGAAAGTATGCGCAATGGTAGAGGCTTGTATATTTAGATATCTAATTCCGCAGCACTTCGTGGTGTTATAAGAGTCCTGTTGGATTCGTGATGCGGGCTGTTATCTGTGCACTAGGCTAGGTTACTAGGTAGAAAATACGGGACTATCAGATAGATAGTAAGAAATACATAGCACTATAATGCATTGCTAGCAATTGCAGGAAACCATGGCCCATTTCAAGTTGCTTGTTGAAGCGGATGGAGGAGAAATAGACAGAAGACAAGAGAGGAAAGCATTCGCGGGTTGTGGCCATCTCCTGATCGAATAAATAATTATTGAGAAGGCAAACTATTGATTGGCCAGCTTATCTTCAAATGCCTTGTCGTGGGATTAGGCTAGAGATCCTAATGGTCGGGCGTGGAACATTACTTTGAGAATGGGAAACTTACAAGAGGCCGAACACATGTCGCCGAAGAGAGCTCGGGCCGGCCATCGGTAGCAATGGTGCCGGGTTGTGGGGCGCGTACTGGCCGAAAGGCCGTCCAATCGGCAACAATATTTTGACCGAACCAGTCAGGGGTGCTGGTTTTGGCCGTGTAAGAACATCAAGGCCACATAAAAGTTGGCTACATAATTGGGATTAATGGGCTAACTGCGGCTTGTAATTCATATCGTTATTATTTAATTCTTACTTGGACACTATACAATGGCAGCCGACATTCTCGATCGTCTCTCAGCTCTGGACACCAACACAGTGTCCGACGCTTTGGATTTCCTCGGTCTACCTGGAGCTACCTATGGCCTCCGACCCCTTTGGGGATGCCCCAAGATCGTAGGCCGTGCCAGCACCGTCAAGGTCGCCCCCAAGACCAAGAACAGTGCAGCAGCGGTGCATATGATCACGCCCGTGATAGACGCCGTGACAACGGATGACCGCGTCCTTGTCATCGCCGGCGGCATGGAGGGCATCTCCTGCTGGGGCGATATCATTGCCAACGCTGCCAAGGCGAAGAAGATCCGCGGGTCCGTCATTGATGGCATGAGTCGTGATATTGATGGGAGTCGAGATATTGGCTATCCTGTGTTTGGCTGTGGCGTGACCATGATCAGTGGGCGCAATCGGATTGTACAGGTGGACTCTGGCACTCAAGTCGAGGTGCGAGGTGTCAAGGTTGATCAGGATGATTATGTGATTGCCGACAATTGCGGGACGGTTTTTGTTCCGGCTAGCCGCATCGAGGAAGTTTTGGACCTGGGGGAGCGCATCGACCGTCGTCAGAATGGGATGCTGCGAGAGGTTAGAACTGGTCGACCGGTTGCAGAGGTCATGCACGACAAGCAATTTGAGGCGATTGCAGCCTCGTCGGCCTCCTCCAACCAGACTCCCAAGGGTAACCCCAACGAACCTGCCCCCGAGGACCAAGAGTTGGTAGCTCTCTTCGCCGATTCCGACACCCCCGGCATCTCGGACGCCCTCGACAAGCTCGGCATCCCCGGCCAGGCATTCAACATCATGCCCCTGACCAACTACACCAAAACCACGGTTGGGCCCGCTTTCACGGTTCGCTATGTACCTGCCAGCAATCCTCCTGGAAGCGTGGGGGACTTCATTGATGATGTTGCAGTTGGGGATTTCATCGTGATTGATAACGGTGGCCGCACCGACTGCACTGTTTGGGGGGACATCATGACGCAGTACGCCGGCTTGCGCGGTATCGCCGGAACCGTCATCGACGGGGTATGCCGCGACGTCGACCGTGCCATCAGCGACAACTACCCGGTTTTCACCGCTGGTCGTTGGATGCGGACGGGCAAGGATCGGGTCCAAGTGGGGGGTGTAAACGAGTCGATCGGCATTGCCAATGTGCGAGTGAGTCCTCGGGATATCGTCGTCGCTGATGCGAATGGTGTGGTGATTGTGCCGCGGGACCGGGCTCGTGAGGTGGCTGTGCTGGCGAAGAGCATTGAGAAAAGTGAGGAGGGGATCAGGGGTATGATATCCGGGGGGTCTACGATTGCTGAGGCGAGGGAGAAGCTTGGCTATCATACGTTGCAGCGTAAAGGATAATTGGGAAAAATATTTGAGTAAACTATTGTTCCTGCCAGCAGAGTTGTTGGAGAGCATTTTCATAAATCCAGTCATCAAGAAACGACAGATCCAGCGGGAAACCATCCACAGTTTGAAGACCATGCTCATCATTAGTCAAACCAGTCGCCGTGAAGGTCTGCTCACTAAATAAGGGCTGAAAGGCGCCAGTAGACTGTTGCAATCCGATATCCTCCGATTCAACCAACGAACTCGAGGGAGCATTGCCCGAACGCAATCTCTCCAGAGTCAACCGTATCTCCTTGATATGAGAGTAAAATTCCATCGCGGGGAAGTTCCCGTTGTGCTCAAGCTGCTGTAGAAAGCCAGCCGCAAGATTGAACTCGTCGTGATCGTTTTGTGAGGTCTGCTGACCCAGAGTGCTGGCTATTGCGAGGACCACTGCAGCTGAGAAGAGAAGTTGTACGAAGGAGTAGCTGAAGATGTGCAAGTTCCCGTTGACCCAGCACTGTGACAACAGCTGGTAGGATTGTCGAGCTGAGCGCACACATGCGTCGGCAACGTCTCGGACCTGGTCCGGGAGAGTGCTCTCTGTCGCCGCCATTGCAGTTTCATCGATATGACGTCGGAAGACGAAGAGGAGGACTGGTCTTGTTGCAAGAATAAATAGCTGAGAGAGTCAGCACATGAAAGGAGCACGGGTAATTGTATGCCAAGGGGACCGACCTGGTTGAACGAGAGTTGCAGTGTAGATATAACAGCCTGAGAGTAACCACTATCGTCACTCGTGCAATTAAAATGAACCTTGATGTGATCTGGCAACTGGTCTCTCCATTGGCCAAGCTCCTCTCGGATCTTTTCCACCCGCTGAAGAAACGTGCCGCGCTGAGGTGTCCGGACATAAAGAGATCTAGAGATATTCCCAGCGATTGTCGCAAGGCGGATCACGGCCACGAGATAGAGGTGGTCGCCAAAGTCTTCTGAGTTTAGAGCAGGGCTGTGTGATGGTAGATTAACTGAGATATCGGCATCGGATATCAACAGTGGAAGACCGATTTTTGAGGATAGAAACCTGTCGAGGATGTAGACGGACCACCAAACCCGAATACGATGTTCCCTTAACTCCGGGTCTGGAACATAGGCATGGTCGATATTCATGTGTAGGCCCATGATGGTTGCAAGCCGCAGAGCAGATCCTACAAAGGTACATGCCGAATGCCGACGGTTCGTTTCAAGTGAGTATAACGCCAACATCATGCTTTAGATATAGATCTGACTGGAGGGAGGAATAGGACTCACTAGAAGCAGAGTAGTTTCAATCACTTCAATCTGAGGCCTCTCATTGATCAGACGAATAGCGTCACTCGCGACAGCAAAATAAGTCAAGCCAGGAAGCTCATTACTCAAGCTAAAGCATTTGCTGGAACGTAGCTCACCGATCGCAAACAAGGCCCACATCTTGGCTGCTGCGGTCGGACTGCTCACCTGGTCGAACACATCCGTGCTCAATGCCGAAAGGACCTCACTCCGTCGGACGATGTGGTAGTTATGGCGTAGAAACTGGAGTGCTGTTTCGATCAAGAGCCTAGCCCGGGGTGGCGATGGCCAGGCTAGACTCGTAGTCGCGAGGCTGCGAATTGCATCGTCAGAAGCAAACTGGGTGCGGGGAAGGTGGCTCGGCGCTTGGCGAGAAGAAGCAAATTGGCGGAAGCGAGTCGCGAAGGCGGCGTCGGCGATCTCTCCTATCCAGATGGGTGTATCGGATGTCCTTGTGTGAGTGAACCAGTCATTCTCCTCCATGATCTTGTTCTCGGGAGTGTCCTGGTCATCGCTGGACATTGGGTCCAGCTGTCCCGGCACGTTTGCGGTTTGAGGTTGTGGCGACTTGGATTGGGTCTGGCGGCGTAGTTCTTCGTTCTCCTTGAGGATACGGTCGAGAAAACTAGGCTATATCAGCGATGCTTGTCGAACCAATACCCAATGTCCAATCCGATCAGACATGCCGGGAACGACAAGAGGGCCGAGTAGGGAATAAGAGATAGAAGTTACTGTCGGGCTGAGAGTTACCTTTGGTGTACTCTGACCTGGCGATCCCGAGTTGGGTAAATGCATTCAGATGCACGAGCACAGTTGTTACAGGGTTTGCTTCCTGAACACTTGACCTTTCGTGCATTGCAGGAACGACATCTAAAGGTCCAAAACAGATTAGCTTCAATATTCCAAGGTCTCTATGGCCGTGCGTGTCTTACGCAACAGATTTCTTCTGAGGTAATACTGGGGCGGCTGAATGGTGCCGCCCCTCGCCGGCGTGCCCAGGGGATACCGGCATTCTGCAGCTGGCCGAGATGTTGGGAGATGGAGGGTGCAGTGCGGAGGGAGTAGAGGGAGCTAAAAGTAAAGAGGGGAATGATAATTAATAAAAAAAACTAGCAAGTAAGGTTATTAGCTAAACCTAGTTAAGTAAGAATTAAACATTAATAATAGCCCTTCTAAATATATTTATTAATAAATAAATAGATTATATGAAACATATATATTTATTATCAAGAGGACATTATAATATCAACTAAAAATGTATATTCGATTATAATTATATTCCTTACGATATATAATATACATAATCTTATTAAGCCTAGGGATAAAAGTTCATATAAACCTTCGCCAGCTAACCAGGTATACACATATAATCAGTTAGATCTTCGTATATCATGATATGCCAGGCCGACGTTAAAGCTTGGGAGCTCATCCCCGAATGGCGTCAAGAATCCTCTTTAGTCCTTCAGCAAGAATGTGTCGGTTGTTCGAGAACACAATCCTAAACCACCCAGGTTCCTCAGACCCGAACGACTTTCCCGAGGCAAGGAAGACTTTATGAGATAGTAAAGCCTTGATTATAGCATCGTCCACATCTTCAACCTTTTGTTTTGGTCGGTAAGACTTATAAGCCGTTCCTAAATCGATCCAGAGAAAGAACGCCGCGTTGACACCGGGCATGTAAGTAATGTTATGCTCCCTTGCCCATTCCACTACCAACTCGTGATGCTGTTTCAGATTCCGACGATTGGTGGCCAAGAAAGCTTCTATCCAGGAACTATCGCTCAGAATATTGGCAGTAACATGATCCGAGATAGAAGATGACGAGCTATAGAGGGACACTGGAGTCAGGGCTGCATGCAGGGTGGGATTGTGCTGAGACATAATGGCCCCGATGCGAATGCCATTGGCACCAAAGTCTTTCGACATACCCCAGATCACATGAATTCGTGATGGCTCCATCAGACCCTGGGGGCTGATAGAGAGGCATGAGAAAAAGGGACTGGACTCGGGCTTTTCGTCTATAGTATTTTCCCAGACTGAGAGTGCGTAGATTTCGTCGCTGATAAGATGAATGTGATATTTCTCGCACAGCAGCATGATATTGATAAGAAAGTCGACTGGGTAGCATCGCCCAAGGGGATTATGAGGGTTGCAAAGGATAAGCCCTACTGTCTTAATGCCTTGAGACTGGGCAGCTAGCAGGGCTTCCTCGTACTTGTTGACGGCATTAACGCTGAGCGGGTCGATGCCCTTGAACGGAACGGGTACCACTTTGGCGCCTGTCCTCAAGGTGAGGTCAGGAATAAATGTCCCGTAATAAGGTTGACCAAGCAAGAAGGCATCGCCCGGATTTGCAAGGGCCCAGGCCAAGTGCTCGATTGCCGAACTGCAACCATTGGTCACAGTAATGTGCGATGCCTGAAGTGGGCGAGAAGGGTTGAGATGGTTGCTCAGGAATTTCGCCATAGCGTCTTTGAGCCGGGGTGAACCAGTCGCCCCAGTGCCATACGTGAAGTGCTCTGACGTGAGAGTCATGTTGTCGTGCATATGGTCGGCTAAAGCATCATGGGCCAAGGTGTTCTCTGCAACTCCAAGATTCACGTATCCGGTGGGATTATTTGCCTCGTGCCAGGGGTTGCCAAGTACCTCATAGAGAACAAAGGTATCGCTTGGCTTGGCTGCTTCTTGGCCGCGCAGTGAGAGATCCATTCTGTTTATTGGGTGGAAGAGTTCGTTTGATAAGAAAATTCGATGAAATAATATTGAAACCAAGGGATTTGGGCAGAGAGATGGATGCTCAAAGTCACAAAGGACCGCCGTTTTTTAATTTTCCTTTCAAGAGCATATATCCCGACACACGTCGCTTGTGTCTAGCAGTTGACCAATAGAGAAGCTCTTGACTGGTAATAGACCTGGATGCAATCTCTACGGGCTTTCCCCTTTAGGATAATATTGTACCGAATACATGGTCATGTGCCCTAACGGCGACTATCCCAAGAGTGGAAACTTGGCGGAGACACGGCAAGTCATCGAAGCGACTCTACACCTGGGTACCCAGCTTAGAGTTCGCCAACCGTCTCCATTTGCCTGCGGGTATGTCGGAATGGTTCCTTAATCAGCAAAGGGGCCCATCCAGACCGTTCAAAAGGAGAAAGAGTAACAATCACGGGCCTTAGTCATACATTCCATTCCTAGAGGTGGCGTCCGGCTCGGCGGCTAAGACCTAATACGGCACATCGACTGGATCCGACTATCCGGTTTCATGGTTCAGGGCTAATAAGTCAACGTCATGTTTCATACACTGGGCTGTATCATGTAAAAACCTGGTCTTTGTAGCTAATTCGCGATCTCGCCAGTTGTGATGCCCTCCGTAGTCCTTATTGAATAGACTATTCTTGCGCGAACGCCAAGAGATTCATAAAGGTTGCGCTCCCAAACATGTCTTATCATATGACTATGAAACCAGTATATCAGCTCTATTATAAATTTCACCGAAACGATCACGTCCCAGTACCTTGTCTTACTACGACGTCTTCGGGCGTGGCTAGGGGGCGACATATCTCACCAGAGTTCGACCGTAAAATTGGCCGTCCACAAACCATAAATACTGCAAAAATTTCTTCAAGATTCAATAACCGAGCGCCGTGGCTTTGGGCATCTTTGAAACAAGATAACCGCCACTGCCAATGAGGAACGCAAAATCTAGCAATGGCTATGGCGTCTAGCATATCTGGATAAATCATTAGAGTTTTATATAGAGCACAATCAGCCCATATCATTGCGGACCCTGCTGATGGCGGACTTTTGGAATTGACCGGGAATGGCAATGACAAAGAATGGCGAGAGCGACGAATGCCTCAATATCAGTAGGTATATCAGGTCGAGTCCCCACTCCTTGTCCAACAACGACCTGAGTTATCTTGAATTTGTCCTACAACCGAGCTCACTATGATCGTTGGAAGATTGCTGCTCGTTTTACTCACCCTTGGAACTGCGACTTTGGCTGCTCTTCCAAATGGCGGGACCTGCAGTAGCCAGCTTGGCCTTGTCAAAATTGTCGACATTCCAACATCAACAGTCAGCGTCACGCAGGTCATCACAGTCACCAAGAAAATCACCCATAAGATCAACCTGATTATTATTCCTCCTCGCCAAACAACGACCACGACCAGCACGACCACGACCACCTCCACCACGACAGCCCAGGCCGTGACACAGACCGCCACCTCATATACGAGTGGTAAATGAACCTCCCGTTGGGGCTTGAACGGCCTTACTAATGGCTATCTTTAGCAAACATTTGGATTACCGAAACGCAATTCTCTACATCGTCGTATTATACCACGACTACGATTATTACAGGTACCAGCACAACAACAAGTACTGTTCCTACTCCCTCCGGCTTTACCGCTGTCCAAGATGACCCTTCGTGGACACCAAAGCTCAAGGCTAGGGTAGTGCAAAAGAATTTCAAGAACAAGGCCACGGTACAAGACATTCTCGGCAGGAAGCAGCTCGTTATGGATCCAGCACAATACGTGCAGCGAGTCGAGTGCGAGGAAACGACTCGATCTTATACAACAAGGACGACCGAGACTACCATCACAGGGAGCAACATATACGTCAGCCCTTCTACGACAACGGTAACCGAGACCGTTACCGCAACTTCTCATCAAACTGTGTATCCATCTAACGTCTGGACTACGGTAACTGTCACTGATGGCGCTACGTTAACTACCACCACAACGATCGTAACAACTACTACATTCACCCAAACAGGCAAGTCCAGTCCCACATCTACAAGACTGGTGTGTATAATAACTGACAGATCTATCGTTCAGACACCGTCGAGACGTTTGTACCAGCCCCGGTCGAAGTGTACATGGCCTGCCAGAGCGACAATTTCGTCTCGTCCGCTGGCGGAGGACAGGCCATCATGGCCATAAATTACGACGGAAACCCCACATATTTCAAAGGGTTGACACCTACTGAGTGCTGTGTTCAATGCATGCAGCAGAGTGACTGCACCGGCACCGTTGCGTATCTTTCGGTTAACTCCTGCACGATTATCGCGCGATCGGGGGGCCATTGTGGTGCACAAAATGACGTCTCTACATATCTAACTTCGGGCTCTGATGCAGTGATTACTCTGAGTAACGGGCCTTGCGGCAAGTGGTCATATGAAGGGGCGGATAACTGAAAGAGGATTGTCAACCCAAGTGCTTTGATAGGTAGTAAATGAAAACCAAAGCTAACCTGCTCTTAAGGAGTAAGGGACGGAGACTAAATCAGATCATTGGAACCCAGTATTCTATATTCAAGTATTCCTAGGGTTCAAGAAGTCGAAAAGGGTACCCGTCAGCCAATCCAACACCTTTTTAGTCTGACAGTCTACTAACCTTGGTGTTTCCGACACGCCTTCACTCTTGAGAGCAACGATAGAAGAGGGGAGATTGTAGCTGATAGCGACCATCACATTTGCTCAGGCCGTAGCTACCCCTTTGTTGACTGGTACCGTCGTCCCTCTGGACTGAAGGTCGAGCAGTCAACACCAGTAGATTCGGGCATGTGGAACTTCGCATGCGACGGTACCGACGCCTTGGTGTCTATGCAACAGTGGACATGCAAGGTTTATCCTGTGAGTGGACGTATCCCTCATAGAGCCTTACGAAGAAGCTCTTAGCTGTCCGCAAATCCCAAGTACGCTGCTTACAACCCCACACATGCCAACAACGCCGTCATTGAATTCCGTGAGCCCAGCCGCAGAGGATGAAATACCCAAGTCGCAAAGACCGGATAGAAGTTGAAGTTTGCTGGCAATGCGTTTACTAAAGTAAACCATGGTATCAGTACACTGTCTACCCAGTCTTGCCCAGCTAAAGCGAGCACCTGCGGCGTTTAAAAGGTACTCACAAAGCAATAAGGTTGGCACCATTCACACCGTCTGCGACTTTCGTGGGCTGTCTCAGTCGATAGAAACAATATAGTTGGGCAACGAGACCGCAAACAACGGTGCTCAACCACAACCGCGATGCCTCGACTTGTATCCGGCTGGCTTTTTTCCACGGGTATAATCCCAGGCTGTCGAGAACCGTCGCGTTATCCAAGGCTAGGTAAGCTGCGGACAGAAGCTGTCGCATGAACAAAATGTGCCGTAAGAAGTGGTCGTGATTCTCGGTGGTGATTATTTCGACTGCAGCCTGGACGTTTTCTGTTCCCTTTCCGACACGGAGGAGTTTCCGAGCCAGGGCGAGCTGTCTCATAAATTTCGTCCATCGTTCAAGTGCTGGATCATTGTTTTTCCCCAAGAACCAAATTCGTAAGCGAGAAATGAATTGCAGGAGGCGCATGAGCCTGTCCCGGTTGAGTACCGCGTAGCCACATTTCACGAACTGGGATACGGATGGATGGAGGGCGGCTCTGTTCAACATGGTCCGAACCGCGAACTCAAATGAGATGAAAAGAGGCGATGAATCCAAGCACGAGTTCGATTTGCTCACCGACTGCTTGCGCCTACCGGGGTCTCGTAACCGACACACCATGGTCACCAATGGGCACGTCATTGTATCCGGCCCACAGTGGAATACCCCTAGGCTCATAGCCCTCGCTAAGCAAATTATTACAATTCAACATAGATAAGCATTATTTGGTTGTCTCGGCAGCTTCCGAAGACTTCCCGGACGAGAGTCGATCTGGACCGCATGGTCGGCAAAGTCGGCCCCGAGGGGATGGCGACCCGGAAGAATACGACGCCTCAGTTAAGCGGCGCTTAAGTGTATTCCGATTGCAGTAATGGTCCGAGACGGCGGGTAATCGAGGTCTTTCGCATTAAAAGATTGTCGCCATATAAACAGCGGCGCAGGATCATGTAGAGGTCACCTAATTTGACAAGACATGCACACTTCATCAACCAGTTCCTTGACAAGCACGACACAAAACATCTTCGCCTACCATGCTTTCCCACGACTCTGACATCATCATCGTCGGCGGCGGCGTCTTCGGCCTCAGCACCGCTCTATGGCTCGCACGCGGTGGTTACAGGAACATCACCATCTTTGACCGATGCGCATTCGACAAGAACCACTATAGCCCGTCAAAAGGCTGCGATGGTGCTTCCGCAGACATCAACAAGGTCTTTCGCATGGCCTATGCCGAAAGAACCGAGTAAGAAGCCCTGTCCTTTAATCTCCGTTGCCAGCCTACTGATGACGATTGCTTAGCTACCAGGACCTGGCCATAGAGGCAAGGCACTTCTGGCTTTCATGGAACAAGACCATTGCCGAAAGCGACCCTTCCAAGCTCCCAGAAGGCTTGACCCCGGAAGACAAGCTCTTCTATATCTGTGGATCATACTTCCTTGCTGAGGGCCCAAAATTGCCTAGCTACTACGCAGACAGCCTGGCGACCATGGAGAAGACGGCGCCAGAATTCCGCAAGATGCAGTTTGTCAAGGTCCAACAAACCGTTCCTCCCATCCAGTCCACTTTTGCTAATCCTCCCTTTGTAGGGTAACTCGGATGATGAGAAAAGGCTGGGTGAGATTGATCCCAAGTGGGTAGAAAAGTACCACATCATCGACAAGATCAACGGTGGAAACACGAATGGCTTCATTGACATTCAGGGAGGAATCACAATCGCGGATAAGGTGGGGCAGGGTGCCTCTTCACTTCCTTTTCCATGGACGCTAACGTTCGTGCTCTACTAGGCTTGTGTGTACGCAAAGTTTCTGTGTGAGCAAGCCGGAGTCAAGTTCATCCTTGGCGACCCTCAGGGCAAGTTCTCTAGCCTGGTAGTGGAGAATGACGGCTTGAGCAAGAGAGTTGCGGGAATCAAAACCGCTGACGGACGGCGCCATATGGGAGACCTGGTCATCGTTGCTGGTAATAGCTGGCCCCCGCTGTTATTGCTCCCCGCTAACACATCTTCAGCTGGCAGTTGGACTTCATCCATCATCCCAGAGGCCCACCAGACAGTAGAAGCCACAGCAGGAACGGTCATGTTCATTGACATTCCGAAGCACCGACAAGACCTCTGGGAGCGTTTCCACCCCGACAACTACCCTGTGTGGTCTTACCGGCGAGGCGAGGGCGACAGGTATAGTCATCGTTCATCGCATATAGAACAGAGCTGATACTGTGGCTAGCTACTACCAAGGAGGCGGGTTCCCGATTTCCAAAGAAGGCCGCCTCAAGTTCGGCTTCCGGGGCCGTAAAGTAAGTCAAGATGGAACCTTCGCCAAGTTAAATACTAACACGCGAGGTAGTTCACAAACTTTCGGGATCATCCCAGGCAACCGAATCTGTATGTTTAAGATGCTTAAGACCTAAGAGTACGCTGACCGGCTGCAGTCGAATTTCCACTCCCAGAACCAAGTACACGGCTGACCCTATCAACACGGTGCCCTTGTACGGCCTTTCGCGGATGAAAGAGGTTATTGCGCAAGGGTTTCCAGAGCTGGTGGAATTTGGCTTCACGGATAGCAGAGTGAGTTTGCGGCCCTGAATTCTGATGGAGCTCTATTGACGCAACTACGCAGCTGTGCTGGTATACTGATAGCATTGACAATGATGTACGTAACTCTCCCTCAGCCCGACTTCTGGCCTCGATCTAATGCCAACAGTACGTCATTGACTACGTGCCCGGATACTCTGGCTCTCTTTTCATCTGTACGGGAGGCTCGTGAGTTTTCCCACCTGTTCCTATCGCGGATTCATAACTTATAACGACGCAGGGGGCATGCTTTTAAGTTTCTACCAGTCCTGGGCAAGGTATGAACCCATGTTCTCAATTGGATCTCCCGTCACTCACGCTAATTATACACACCATAGCATGTCAAGAATCAACTCGAACGAGTCCCGGATCAGTTCACGTCGGCTTGGAAGTGGCGCGTTGCTGAGCAGGGCGAGCCCAACAACGGCCTGTCAGAGGGAGAGGATGGCCCGAGAGAGATGTCCAAGCTCGAGATGGCCTCTGGTACGTTCACTTCGGTTTTTCCTTATGTTTAGGCTGCAAGCTAACTGATTTTGCAAAAGCTCGCGACTTCAAGTTGAAGCAGGTAAGATCAACCGTCAAACAAAGATCATACGAAGTAACTTACGCAAAACTTAGGTTCCTTTGCAAAAGCTTTAATGCGACCATTATTCAAATGTAGTGAGACTCAACAGCTGGTGGGAGGAAGAAACGAGATCGAACAATCCATCGGTGCCCGAGTGTTCCGAAGTTTGATAATATTCAGTGACATAAATTGGACGTCTTTTTAACAATCTACATGGCCCGCGAAATCGCTGATGAAGCCTGCCAACAGCCCATCAACTCCATCCAACACTCCGGCCTCCGCCATGTCATTTATCCAATGACTCCAACTATCCTGACCTTCAGCCTCCGCCGCACATGGCGGAGGTAATGGTGCCGGTACTGCGTGACTCCTATTAATAACCATTGCAACCACCCGACTCGCTAGAGCTTCAAACGTATCACGATATGGCGCAGCACTTTGCCAGCCCTCAGCTATGGCCACCAACACCATGGTACAGTCCGTACAAGTCTTGCTCACGTCATCTGGTCGGACTGACTCCCATGCCGCGGGCGAGATCCAGAGGCAATGCAAGTACGTCAAGCCAGCTAAGAAAAGGCCATGTAGCGTTCCCCAGGTGTACCTCACAGCTGTGCCTATGTACAGCCGACGATATGTTTGACAGATATTCCTAGCCGCCTCAATACAGTCCTCAAAGATCTTTTTAGACGATTCTTTGTACTCTGCTAACTGGCCTCTGTAAAGGAGTAGTATCGTGTAGCTATAGTTAGTTTCATACCAGGACCTCTTAGCAAAGAGAGTCAGATCGTCGTTGGCATTGGGGCTTGCTGGTGGAGCCGTCACCAGCCAAGTGTCCAGTTCCGCTCGTAATCCTTTAATTCGAGTATGGTAGGCATCATCTTCAACGCCCAATCGCGTAGTGTCTGAGAATAATGACGTTTGGATGCGAGCCCATAAGTACCGTAGCTTGAAGACATGGATGGCCGTAGATATTGCCGTTGGTGATTGTGTGGGACCATTCCGAGGAGTACTCAAAATACCCACATCAGTGATGCAGGAATCATCGGTATCTGAGGGAAACTATGCTCAACATGTGATCAGCATGTTGAGATTCATAAGGTCATTGGACCCTGAATACCTCAGCATCAATCTCCTGGGGTGGGATGCCTAAAGGACGCCCCAGTCGAACGGCAAAAGTACAATCTATCCCTTGGGTAACCCAGAACACCCTCTTACGCATTTCGTGTTGGAGAGTATTTGTGGCGGGTGCGAGGCGTTTGATGCCGCGATGATATCCGAGTTCGATACACTGACGCAGTGCAAGACCAGATAGCTTCCTAGATCCTTATTAAGCGCCATCACTGCCAGCGGTACAAAGAGTTCCTACCACAAAGATGGTCCAGTAAGGGAGCGAAGAGAGTACATGGCGTAACACAATACAGCTTGAATGGATTCGAGGCTATCCTTTGATAGTACATCGGTATACAGTTGAGCAGACATATAAAGTTGCTATAAGGTGTTATATCAGCTTGCATAGCCAATTTGTCCTACGAGGGAAAATTGAGACTTACTTCAGCCAAGGATTGCGTGTTGGGCAAGAGAAGCGCAGCCACAGCGTACACCTGTAATGTAGTCATTCGTAAGTACCTCAGTACCGTTTGTAGAAGATCCTGACAAACAAGATTCCAACCTACCATGTTGAGGAAGAATAATGGTGACGACGAAAAGCCAACCTCGTTAAAATCCCGAGATGAATCGTAGAGCAACGCCTCCCAAGTCCTAAACGTCGGCTCATGTAAGAAGGGATACTGTGGATGGACGTGCTTGAAGTAAGCATTGCTCAGCGTAATAGCGACATCGTAATCTGGCAATAAACACGGAGACGGTGACGAGGCACGTCTATCGTTAAGACCAGTCAAGGTGGGCACGATGGGAAGATCCCTGCTGAGAGAGAAGTTGATGATGCGGGAGAATGCGAATGCGGATGAGGAGCCTAGATACTGTGGCTCCATCTGCGTAGTTCGAAAATCCAGCATGCCTACTCTAGAAGACAAGTCGCTTGTTCCATCTCGGTCTCCGGGTGTGTATGGGTTTGACGGGGTGCTGTTGTCGTTGCTTGCCGGGGCGGGTGTAGACTGCGACGAGGCACCTTGGTCCCGGCCTTCTAGGCTGGCAACGCGTCCTTCAAGCACCTCAAGATAATTTCGAGGACGGGTTTTCTTGGTTTGAGCGTCTTGGACGAGGCAAGCTATTGCCATCAATCAGCTATGAGGTAGCCCCAAGGCAGGATGCCTACATATGCCTTGCCGCGCACAGTTCCCACAGGTAGGAATCTGATCATCGCACTACGGTATCTCAGCATGGACATACATTGGACTCGTAGCATCAGCACAGTTGGAATACCTTGAGCTTCTTGTCTTTACAGTAAATGCAAGCCTGATGTGCTCTGGTGCCAGGGGCACGTCGCCGCCGGACTGGCCCAAGCCGACGGTTTCTGTGGGTTGTCTGCTGCATCTCTTCCAATGCCGCATCCTCTGTGACTGAAGGTGCACGCTTTGGCCCGGCGCGAGATATGTCGAGTCCAGGATCTTCAACTCGGCAGATGATAGGCTTTGCCTCGGCGCTCTCTGCGGGGCTGTCGGTTGAGACCCTGGAAGTTTCCGGGCAGCCAATCAAGACCGCGCTTGGGGTCATTTCAGTCGCTTCCGATTGGTGCTCGTATTCTTCCGGAGTTCATACTCGGAAGCTCAACGCCATCCGGCAACTCCTGTTCTTCCGAGGCGACCATTCTTGGCAACCTTGAAGCAGTAGCACTGGCATAGCTTCATGACCTGACATGGCGGAAGGACGGTGGACAAACAACATGGCCGTAGCGCAGCCATGAGGGTCTGCCTATAACAGAGCTTGATGCTCCCATGCATCTTCTCCAGACCACCCCACAGTTAGAACACTCGATCAGATCCTTTACACACGATCCCCACAAGCAATGGCCATCAAGAAGGTCTTTACAGAGTCGGTGCTCGCAAACTATGCTCGGACAATACGGGCAACTCCTCGAGACCTAATGGTCAATCGGAGTCTGCTCTTTTCTTGCGCAGTCTACGCTCTAGCCGGTCTTCCAACAAGTGAGATACACCTTGCAACGATGTTCCTGGATTTGTGAGCTAACAATCATCGAGCCTGGGACCAAGGATCATCTTCAGTTGTTCCCTCGCTTCCAGGCTTCCAAAAGCAGTTCAACATCGAATCAGGTGCAAACGCGAGCGATATCCAGAACTTCATCTCCATCATTTACATCGGATATGCTGTTGGGGCTGCATCGTCCTTCTTTGTCAACGACCGCATCGGCCGTCGCTGGTCCTTTCGTCTGTACGCCGCAATTTGGATCCTCGGGCAGCTTATTGCGACTCTCTCGCCTGGCTGGCCTGCGTTGTACACGGCGCGAATAATCTCAGGGATAGGGATCGGTTCTCTCAGCGTCACTGGACCCATGTCCATCGTTGAAATTGCACCTACCGAGATTCGCGGTTTGCTTACAGCTTGGTACACGATTGCAATGGGAACGGCATTGTTCACTGCTGTGTTTTGCGTCTACGGAATCTTCTTGCACATGCCTCCCAGCAGGTTGCAGTATCAGATAGTCTGGTTCTCGCCTGCCATTTTCATGGCTATGGCTATCTTCGCAAGCTTCTTCATCAGTGAATCTCCGAGGTGGCTTATGCTGGCTGATAGGCGAGACGAGGCGGTTGCCGCATTGGCTGAGCTACGACGCATGCCAGCTAGCCACCCTCGCTTGCAGAAGGAGATCAAGGATATTGAGGACTCCATCGCCGGCGTCGGGTCTAGCTTTATGGGGGTTGTCAAAGAGACTTTCACCGTTCCCTCCAACCTACGCCGCCTTCAGCAAGCCCTGATCTCCTACGCCCTTGCCCAACTCTCAGGTGCCAACTCAGTCACGTCGTATTTCGTCCCTATCATGAGTATCATGGGCCTGGGTGGAGGCACAGAGCGAAGTATGTTCTTAAGTGGCATGTATGGCTTGTCCAAGTTCATCTTCAGCATCATCGCATCCTTCTTCTTCATTGATGCCCTTGGAAGACGCCGATCTCTGTTCGTGGGCATATCGGTCCAAATGATCTCACACATTTATATCGGAGTCTTTATCAAGTACCATCAGGAAGGGCCCGTATCTTCCTCTGCAGGACAGGCAGCTATTGCAGCGGTTTTCTTCCACGCTTTTGGCTACGCCGTTGGTGAGTGCCCCCACCTAACCGAACCATACCGAAAGGAGATCATTGACTAATGACAATCTTGCAATCGGCAGGTCTCTTCGTTCTTCCTTACATCTTCGGAGGCGAGCTTTGGCCCAACCGCATTCGTTCTTTCGGCGGAGCTGTCAGCCAAACTTTTCACTGGCTCTTCATCTACGCCGTCAAATACAGCATCCCATCGCTCCTTAAAACCACCAACAACTGGGGCGCGTTCCTTTTCTTTGCGGGGTGGTGCCTGCTGGCGCTTATATATGTGTTCTTCATGGTTCCAGAGATTTCGGGCCTCAGTGTGGAAGACATTGACCATCTCTTCAAAGGCTCTTGGTTCAATGCCTACAAACGTGTTCAAAAGCGTCCGGTTCTCGATGGCGTTGAAACTGGGGATACCGGGCTCTCCGCTAAACAGAGGTATGAAGCTCAGGCACTAGAGTCTTCAGCAGGCGTTAATACCGTATATCATGCTAACTAGATGCCAATAGAGATGAGGCAGAGTTTGTGGCAAAGCGTTGAAGCGAAGGATAATGGGAGACGGGTTGAGTGATTGGGCATCAACAATCTACACCCTTACAGGAGCTATTTCCAACATGAATTTCGGGCGTGAAGGATATGGCGGTACACAATGCAATCGTGATGGAGGCAGAACTAGTACACCGATATGCTTGTATCAACTATCGTCACCGGTACTTCCCCCAAAATTCCGTAATTAATAATCCAATTCATCCGTGACGTAGAGAATGCTTAGAAGGGAAGATACCTTCTATTCACAGCGAATAATCGTCGAATATCCAAGCAGAGAGCCTGCCTGAGTTGCGCGACTGCTCCGTCAAGGGCAGCTTATCTTTATAATAAAGAATACCGTAACTCTCTACATCAGACAACTTGGCGTAGGAGACGGGTAACTTATATAGTCTTTTATACCAATGGCATGGGAGTTAGTACCCTGCGAGTACGTTCTGGTGGTTGAGATGTGACATCAAGTCCAGAGTTTATACCCAACAAGAACTTTGCCAAGGGGACTTATCTTCTGAATTCCGTCGGGCACAAAGCCATTCGATGTCGAGTGACTCGTAGATTTAAACTCGATGAGTGTCATTACCGAGGTCCTATACGTTGACTGAATAGAGAACGTCTCGCTACCTTTGGATACCACTGGTGGTTTGAGTCATGAAAAGTCTCATACTCGAGTGACAACGGACCAATCTCCATCCCTGTAACAAGATAGAAATCTTGCGAATTCCCCCATTTTAATCTGGAAGTCTCGTGTAGAAAGATCTTTACCATCCTCAGCCACCGACTCCCAGAGCCAGTACCACAACCAGGTTTATCGCACCAGAGCACGCTTTTAGTGCTATCGCCAAGGATAGGGTTCTCGCCTCTTTCATATTCGAGGTTTGAAAGCCAGCAGGCGTCCAAAGGACTCATGTCAAACCAGTCGAACTTGATACGGAGAGTGATATAGCTTCCAAAGGACCTGCTCCAATCACGCTCGCGGTGCCAGTTATATTTTGCGCCGCAGTCCCGACATGTAAAATGATGGTTGCAACAGCCACTCAAGAAAATATACGAAAATTCTGATATATGCCGTTGTCCAGGGGACGAGAAACAATTGCAATCATCTGACTCGAGGGCATCTAGAAGCTGTGCAATTTGGGCTGAAGCGTGTTTGCAAAGCTGCTTGGAACCTTTCAATTCGACCGCCAGGCGATTTCGAATGATGTCCATATCTGTATGCTGGTGATGGTCTAGACGCAACAAGACAATGCTTCTCGAGATGGTGATGCTGACCGGGTCGATACGTGCCTTCGATAAAATGTTCGGATAGCACCTTGTAGCCTGAGGAGAACGCCTAGGATCTCGAAGACCCCGAGCCACATGCCTGCAATCTTTACAAACAATATGCTTTGACGATTGGTTCCCTCGACCAGCCCGTAGATATTTCCCCGAGAGTCTCCAGTGATCACAGAGAGGGAAATGACCAAAGTGTCCCAGGCATAGTCCGCTGCCATCTTGCTGATCCCTGGGAAAAAAGAGCGCCGGATGCGATATTCTGCAGCCGGAACAATCGACTGGTCGGTAAAGCGCCCTCATCCTTCGAATCAACTCCCCGGTGTCTGCAACGCGGGTGCAAGTGTCACAAAGCGACCTGTGCCTTAGCACATTCATGATATCCCGGCGTTGATGAAAGCCGGCTTGAGTCATGCAAAAGCTGTCATTCTCTGCCCGGAGGAACTCTAGATGGAAATTTTTGAATGCAGCATCATCAACCAGACGACGGAAGCTCCGGCAGGTTTGGCGGAGGAAATAGAGAGCGCTATGGGGGAGATGGAGTAAAATTTCCATCAGGAGCTCATCCGGCAGACGTACTAGAGTAGCTCTCGCCTGGATAGGCCTCTGCCCATGACGCGAGGTGGTCTCTTGGCATTTTGGGCCTTGTGTGCTGAGGGGCGAGGCATCTAACTGGATCGGGTCCCCAAGGCGAGTGACAGAATATCCTGACGAAGGAGATCGTGACAATCTGAGTAGGCGAGTGATCCAAGAAGGTGACTGGTGAGCAGTAAGGCGCCACGAGCGCTTGCGTGTGATCATGTTATCGGTGATAGGTGCTTATTGACTGTACCGCTGAGGTTTGTGGGAGAGCGCAGTGGAGCAGAGTGAAACCGACGAGAAAGAAAGAAATTGTGGCAATTGATGGCTATTATTTATAGCCCGTTAAAATAATATGAAGAAACAAAAAAGAAAGAGAAAGAAAACCTAAATAAGCAGAGATCAAGTCAAGGCCACGTAGTCTTCCAGGCTAACTTCTCTTCTGCATGGTTATTTCTGTCCACAAGACCCGATGGGGCGCATTAAACCATCTATTATCTCTGCCGTCTTCAGGTCAGAGGAAACACAACAGCGAAAGAACACAGTTTCTTTACATAAATAGGTATTTCATCGGCCCAATGCCATATACACTTAAACCTTCTCAAATTAACCCTTCCAGCTGTAAATCTAAACACGGTGCCGCAAAGTCAAGGCCTTTGACTACCTAAATTAACAGACTAGCATGTATGTATCTCGGCGGAGATGGATCTGGCACACAGTAGGTAACAATGCCTACAAGTTAACAACCAACACGAGACCTAGGGAGAGATCTTTTGCTATAGCAAGTCTAAATTTATGTAAATGTATAAAAGGCTTAAACTAACTTAGATAGGTATTTAGAAATCTTGTGATAATATTTCTATAAACTCATCCTAATATACCTAGAAATAAATTCAAGGTATGGCTGCCTACTGAGCATTCTGCTGTTTTTCGACCACGGCCCGGTTGGTTGAGAGCCCGGTTAATAGAAGACTCACGCAATCGTCCCACAGGTAAAGGCACCAGATGTATTGCCGTTGTTGATTTCGTTGATCTGCAATTCAATCAGCGCCTGGCAGAAAAGTAACGGGTAGATGAGCTTACAGTGCCAGAGATGCTTGCATAGGTGCCACCAACAAGAACAACAATGCCAACCACAAACACGAGTCCATTGAGCAAGGACTGCAGGAGATTTTCCCTTGCATACCACTTTCCTTTCCGTACCAGAACAAACCACATGATCGCCGGAAAGTAAAGAGTGAAGCCCGATAGGAACAACGCAGAAGAGATTGCCAAAAGGTTGGAAAAGACAGGAATTGCTTCAGCGACGACCCAGCCAACAACGGTGATAGTCGTGACAGCAACCAGCCAGGTTATCCAACCGGACCTCGTATTTATAAACTGATTGACTGAATTTCTGTAAATTCTGCCGTGAATGTACCTTGCGGCTACGGTAGTGTTGATCGATCCCGAAATGAAAATGACTGGAAGGGCGACGCCGAAGACAATCCTTGACACGGTATGTCCAGCGGAGAGAAAAGCGGGTGCCTTGACATCTTGGCCGACAAAGGCGTAAATGATAGAGCCGGTCAGGGTATAAATAAGGACCTCTAAAGCGCCGAGTGTCCTGATTGCCTTGGTGTAATCTTCTGGCGTATGCATTTCATCCATGAAGGAGAATTGTCCCACCGTGAAGCTGTAGGCAAAGACAATATTCGAAATAGCGATAAGGGCTTCTGTAAACGTGAGGTCGTCTTTGGGCCACGCTGACCATGGGTTCGTGATTGTATCTTGGCTGGCCGTGATGCCCGTTGCAACCATAGTTATACCAATGGCAACGATAATAGAAACAATGTCGATATAACCAAGAATAGCAATCTCGGTGAAAGAAGGGGGTATAGCGAAGAGTAAAAGGATAATGGCCGATACCACGCCAAAGACCAGGGAGCACACTGAGCTCCCTGTGATCTGTTGGAACGCAATCGTGCCTGTGAGGCAATGTGACCCAACCAGGAATGTCAGTTGCAAGACAAACATTGCACTCAGCACGTAGTATCCGACGGGGCCCAGGATAATCCTTCCGACATCGGCATAGTGACTGATTTGCGGGTAGGCGAGTTTGACCTGGCCGATGACATGACCGGCATAGATGGCCAAGAGTCCCATACCGACGGAGAGAATGACTCCTGCAACCATGCCGACGGTAGCGAAGGCAGCAGGGAGCCCCAAGCTTCCGAGGGCAATACACTCGACGAATAGAACGACTGTAAGGCGTTTCCATCCCAGACGATGAAAGAAAGCCGTGCCTTCTTCAATCTTGCGACTATCCGGGTCGATTTTCTGGTCGTGTCGTTCGACCTCTTCGATGACACCAATACTCTCGGAAGGTCGTCTCATAGCATCTGGTTCTGCCTTGGTCCCTGGATGATCATGTGTCGTCTTGACAAACTCTTCATTCTGGCATGGAGCAGCGTCGATTGCTGGCTGTGTCATTCTGGGTCGGGTTCTCGAGTAGACTGGTCGAATGGTAATCGCAATGAAAGAGTGGCCAGGTAGTAAGATATGCAAGTAAATACGGTCTGAATTTGCCAAGAAAGAGACAGGGAAGCAGAGGTAAAACACTTTGGGTGAGAACAAAGAGAGTTACTTGGGTGAGGGGCTGTTACGCCCAATGTGGGCATCTCGTTTTTATATCCAAGGCCCACTAGTTAAATAAACAGACAACGATGATGCTTTGGTCCTAAGGGGCAACTGACTACCAAGCTCCATTTCTCCGTGAGTTTCTTCCCCAGGTTTCCCCAGGTTCCCCCGCAAACCATCTCCACAATTGAGTAATAGAGTAATATGACAGGACTATTCGGTGAAGTCGCCTATGTGGTTGAGGCGGAACAAGGGTCATTGCCTCTTTTTAACTTCCACTTGAGGAATGGTGCGTGGATGAAGGGAACGCGAGTCTGGACAACCGATACGGTGTGGTCTGAGGCAATAAACATTTGCCACAGTCACAACTATGACTCAGGGGCTTGATGGCATGGATCTTGATCCCATTTGGGATCTTAGCGGCAGGCTTAAACTCAATCGACGTTCCGCAAGACACTATGAACCTTGGGTTTGCTGCATCTACCAGGAGCAGAACACCAGCATGAAAAGTGTATTTTGCTATGACATCAATAGACCTTGTTTATTCCTTGCCGATACTAAAATCCCTCGCACATATTCATCCAAGAAAACAGCCAGAATCTACGCTATTTGAATCAGTCAACTTCGAGGATCTGATATTTGTTGTCACCCAGCCCATCCTCCACCCTCTGCATGACTGACAAGACCTTCTCCTCCTCTAGTCTTCTGCCTACAACCTGGACTCCAACAGGTAGGCCATGCATAGCATCCGCATCGTACAGTTTATAAGCCCCTTGCGCTACTCCGTTGAGCTTCCTAATATCGAAACCCTTTGGTAGTTGATCCTTCTCCCGATCCACGTGCGTCACCGGTAGCACACCCGCCGTATAGTCAAGCTGCAAGAGCTACGTTAGCCAACTCTTCATGGACCATGCAACAAATTCAGGCTTACCAAGTTAAACAGGAAGGTGTAGCCACAGCTGCTGACAGCGTCCTTCATCCCATCGTGCGGAACCGCAGGAGTTGCGTTCGGGGGCGTAATCAGCACGTCAATGTTTGCTCGGTCCCACCAATCAAACCACTCCTTTCGGATAGCCTCTCTCCGACGAACAAGGCCCCAGCTCTCGTATGCGCTTTGAGCCCTCCAGTCTTTGATCAACCCAGCCCAGACGAGGTCTCTCCGGATGTACTTCACCCACAAATAGTAGATGTACTTAAAAGGCCTTGCCAGATCCATCAAAAACTTCATTTGCTTGGCTCCGGGGTCATTCCATTCTCCTGTCCGGAAGAATGAGAAGAAGGTACGTCCGCCATCGGCGTTCAGGGCCAACGACGCCACACGGAGCGCTTCATAGGTAGCCGGCGGCTTTGCTTCAACTATTTCGTGCCCCTGGCTGCGGAGAGCATCTTCCACCATACTGAGGGCCCTTTTGCAAGCAGGACTAGGATCAACGACACCATCGGTACGCAGAATACCGATGTGAAGTCGTTTCTTTTCCAGGAACTCTCGCTGCACCTCCGACTTCCATGGCATGGGGTGGACTGTGTAGTCGTATTTCCAAGGCTCCATCCCGATGAGCGCTCGAGTAAAGTACGCGAGGTCGCTCAAGGTTCGTGCCATTGGACTGAAAACGCTCGGAATTCCTTCCTGGCCCGGGGTGCTCGTCATAATACCACTCTTTGGCCAACGTCCCGTTGAACATCTCAGGGAATAGCATCCGGAGAAGTGAGCAGGCACGCGCACGCTGCCAGCAACATCTGAGCCGACACCGATGCGACCTCCAAGAGCTAGTAGTGCCGCCTCACCTCCCGTTGATCCTCCCGGAGAATACTTATTGTTGTGAGGATTTGTCGTGCGACCCCAGATATCATTGGTCGACTCGAAGGACAGCAGGGTGATAGGAAGGTTGGTTTTAACATAGGGGACAGCACCGGCATCCTTGAGAAGGCGAACCATAGGACCATCCAGGGGAGACTGGTTTCCGACAAAGCTCGAATAGCCGACGCTAGTATCATACCCACCAACAACAATGCTATCCTTGAGAGAAACAGGCACTCCAGCGAGCGGCCCTTGGAGATTGATGGAGTTGGTGGCGAGCCACTTCTCGCAGGATCCAATCATGATTTCTGTAAGACAGTTGGTCTTTTCGTGGGCCTTGATGGCTACCTTGCCGTATGTCTTAAGGACATCCGCCGCCTTTATCTCGGAGTTTTGCACGCTCCCAACCAACTCCTCGATAGGTTTATTGAGTATCTCGCGGTCCAGCGCGGATATAGGCGAGTTGTATTCCGTGAACGTCTCGATTCTGTGGCGTCGTTCATCCTGCTTGGCTTTGCTGAACAGAATTAGGACATTGATGTGATGGGCATCGGTCTTTCGACTCTATGGTAAGATTGAGCTCTGCTTACCAGTCGCGGATGTGCTCGAAGTAATCAAATAGCGGTATCATTGTGTCGTGGTGACCTAGCCCGAGAATGTGTGAGTTTGCGACACGGCAGAGGCAAGGACCGTGAAAGATGTGAAGCAGACAGTGCGGTAATGTGAGAAGCAATAGGAATCCAATTAATCAAGATCGAGTTCTCACGGGATCGAGAGAGATGTATAAAAGCCAAAGCTTTGGCACGACATGTTAGCCTTCGGCTGTCGGACATCTCCAATCATCTTCCCTTTTTGCCATCTACCAGCGAGCCCGGTCACGACTGTCTCCAATCATCTTCCCTATGGGGCAATGTGGGCGTATGGATACAGCACCATGTGGGGTTTATACGGAGCTCATCCGTGTTTCCGATGAGGACAGAGTCAGGGGCGTGGAGGGCGTCATACGGCGGACGGACATGATTCTTTCAGTTTACACTTACTCTGCCATGACCTTGAGATAAAAGTCGAGAGAACCAGATGGTAGTTATCAAATCGGGCCGTTTGCATCTTAGAGCCGAAGTAAGTGATTAAAATGCGTCTAGGCATGCCAGGGCCAAAGGAAATACATCAGTAAAAGAACACATCAAGCTGATGCTGATGCTAAATGAAGCCCGGTATATTCTCTTCTAGCCCTATCTATATTCTAGAAACTGATTTAAACCATGGCAATCTCTATTCTGGGTGCACAACCGCGCCTTATCTACCCATCATCTCCTCGAGAGATTTTGCAGACAAGGCGCAACAAATATGTCACCCTTGATAACTCCTCGCCAGGTATGAAAGCTCACCAACAACCACATCAAGAGAACAACGAGAGAGAATATCTGCCAGTGATCAGTCCCATGTACGCAATCCTTGGCTTCTGACTTACCGTCCCCAGGACCGAAAAAACAGTCGATGGAAGCTCCCTGCCAAGCTGACAGGTACAGGTAGCATAGACACCCAACGGGAAAGTAAGGCCCCACCAGCCCAGGTTAAAGGGGAACCGTCTCGTCTTGATGATTGAACAGATGGCGAAAGTCAGCCAGACTAATCCAAATGCCCAGATGAGAAGCCCCATCAAGAATCCAACATCGTAAAGGATTTCCCCAGCCAAAGAATCCAGAGAACCAGTTTTCGGGAATATTCTCCTGGAAGTCTCACCAAGCTTCTGAATGCTGCATTTTCGAGATTAGAATAGATACCTGGATTATAGCGGCGATACTCACCCGTATCCTCCCTGACCAAGGGGTCCGAGAGGCAAGAAGACGCTCACCAAGACTGCTTTGGCTGGCAACTTGTGGAGCATCAAGCGTTGCAGGTAAATAACTACTATCATCATAGCAAGAGGAACCCCAACGCCCCAAAGACAATAGCTAATAATGATAGTCCAGAGGGCATGTTGTGCACTGGGTAGTATTTCTGCTACGACGGCACCAGAGGCTGCCGCGACCACGCATGATACAATAGGTAGCAACCACGCAGCTGTCATTGACTGCAGTCCAATCTCATCCTTTCGTGTCATCCTATGTCAGAATATTAGTATCCCAACTTCAGAATACAACAAAGGCGGATCGGTTACACAACGAACGGGATTCCAAGTGCGGTTAGAATCGAAACAACAGCGTCAAATATCCAAAGTGCCCAGGCGAAATAGGCCGCAGCATCTCCCCAATGCGGGACACACGTAAAGCAGAACATGTTGATGATGGTTGCAAGACCCATCGGAAATGTCCCAACGAACATGGACTGCGCAGGATGAGTGATCATGACTCCGAAGATCTCTGGGTAGAGAGCGTATCTCAACATAGCGATGACGCAGAAGACGGAAAAATACACAACGTTGAGGGCGAAGATGGCGAGAGAAATGTAGTATAGCCATCGGCCATTGTATGGAAGCGTGTAGAGCAAGATGGATGTGATTCCCGTGCCCATGTTTACTGCAAACCAGCTGCACAGATCGTCAGTAACTGGATTCCAAAGAAATGATTCGTCAACTAACGCTGGGGTGAAATTGCGAACAATCCTCCGCCATCCCTTTTCATGTTTTGTCAGGCTCGAGGCCTCGGACGAGTCGCCATCGGGGCTTGGACAGTTATTTGTTCCGGTTCCGGGACAATCCATACCGGCTGGTGGAGGTCCTCTTGTCGGGTCTTGTATAGGACTCCCCTTCTCGAGGCAGCTAGCTTGAGACATGACAGGCCGGTTGGTGATTGGGATACAGAAGTCGAAGCTGTCGTCTTGTAGCTCTTGTTTCAGGTTACCTACTGTCACGGGCGAGTGTGCCTTGTAGTAAAGGGCTTTATATCCGGCAAGAAAAGCGGAATTAGTTTGACAGATCGTTTTGAATATCCCAAGCGGGTCTGAGACTTGCACTAATTCGACGTCACCGGGAGATTTCTTCCATGTCTGTCGGTCGTGGGTCAAGCAGGCCCTGAGGCCCAGCCCGATATCCGCGGCTCACCATCTCAGCTCTCTGGATGGCCTTGATACCGAATAGGGAACACAAAATTAAATCAGGCATAGCGTTCTAAGAATCAGGCAAGGCATCCAAATCACTGCAATAGCCCCCTATAATTGCGGAGGGTGGAGATTGATGCTTCAGTTTGCGCTTCTCGCTGTTGATAGTATCGTCAATAAACTAGCTATAGAGGGCTAGTTTTAACCCCGTACGGCCAGCAAGCTTAGAGATACTTTATAGGATATGTCATGAGACCACTGGTTCTTCTAATGATCCAGATGATCAAGCTCCTCACTGCTCCTGGATGGGATTAAGACGGCTCCGATAGCCCGGCCGAGTGCCGCCCGATTCCGAACAGGAGAAATTTTCGGCATCTCGTTCCAGCTACCCCATTCAGCCAAGAAACAGGATAGAAGGGGTTATTTCCGTGTCCCCGAATTGAATGCCGTAATTATCTCCGAACCGGTAGTATTGTGAATGAGCTTGCAGTTCGTCATGGGCAACCCCAGCTTCTAGTAGCGCGGAGCAATTCTGTCACAACTTGGGCATGTCGATATCGAGACCCCATTGGCTGGTTTATTTCGCTCAATGATTTATAAAGCAAGCGAGATGGCCAGCCTGGGGCCCTGTAGTTCGCATCAGACATGCATTATCTAGGTAATAGTTCATACTGTGGGTTCGAACTCGTTGATGTAACACAAAGGGCGCGCCCCTTGAATATCCGTACGTTTTTTTCTCTGGGGATTTTCCCCTTTGGGTTAGTTCCGGGCTATTCTCCGGAACCACTATCCGTCGCCCCGTTTCTTATTTACCCTCCGCCGTCCAAGAGGAGAAAGTCTTTGGAGATACGACACGCATCAACTCCATAACAGTCCTTGCTTCATTATTATCATTGATCATGCAAGAAACTGCACCCCGTTCGATCAAAGAAAAACGGAGACCCAAAGTCAAGGGTATGTGAGATCCCCGAAAGCCAACCGCTGTGGCCTGGACCCTACCAGGCTAAACTGAGACTCTCCAGGTTGTCATCATTGTGCCCGGCGTCGAATCGACTGTGACCGCTCCGAGCCTGAATGCGAGAAATGCATCGCTAAAGGTCTCAAGTGCGAGGGTTATGGGAAGAGGTATCGCTTCGGCGGTCTGGCGTCCCGCGGCAAGCTTGTTGGCAAAAGCATCCCCGACACGCTTTCGTACAAGAAGGCGTCATCATGTAATTCCAAATCTCGAACAGACGACAAGTCGACTTCTTCACCTTCGCCCAATGTCTCTCAGGAGCAGCAAGAGCCTGAAACGCCGTCTAATGACAACATCGACGCCGTCGCGCTTGTACAGGTCGAGCCGAGTCCCCCTGAGAATGACGATGACTACAGTTTCCTCGGCTGGATAGACGCGCCTAATGACCATATAGATGGAAAGACTAGATGGTATCTCCATTATTGTACGGTTATATCCACTCCCCCATTCAGCAATTGCTCATCATTTGCAGTCTCTCAACATGTGGCCCCCGTCACCGCAGTAATCGATCTCGGCTTCAACGGATATCGCGATTTAATACTCCCAGCCGCTGAACAAGACTCTCTAGTCAGAGAGGCCATTGTCCTCGTGGCCGATCAACATCTTGCAATACAGCTCGGGATGCCTCGAACCCTCGAGACTTCCGACTACAATTCGCTGATCCAGAAACTCCTTCGCCGATCCAACCTTGTGCCTCCCCACCACGATGTATCTGCCATGACGACCCTACTCCTTCTACACATTCTCGAGATGATTAGCGGAAGCGACGATTTCACCTTGGTCTACAGCATTCTGAGGACGCTGATCGCCAAGGAAGGGTATGACTTGCGTGAACTGGACTCGGATCTTGGCCGCTTTGTCAAGATTCAGATCTTGAGGTTAGTGACTCCAATGGAAATAACAAAAAACTCCCCCTAATATGTGGCCAGGGTTTGCCTCTTTGGCGAAGCACTCTACGACGACGTACAAGGCGCCCAGTTCCTCCTAGCCCAAGGCGAACACTGCCTCGAATTCCTGCGATTCTGCCAACGACTGCATCCCGAACTCGAAGACTTGATGTCCCATCTCTACGACATGATCAAGCTAGCCTGCGAAGTCTACATCCACCGCGTGCTCGAAAATCCAGATCCACAGACAAGCCTGGCTCAAGTAGAGCGATTCAAACAGCTCACCGAGAAGATTGACAATTATGTCGGCCCCGTGGGACAGCATTTGCTAGCTTGGTCGTACTTCATCGTCGCAGCCGAAAGCACTTGTTCTACACATCGAGAATTCTTCTTGGAAAGGCTCCAGGGGCTGTATCAGAAGACTAAATGTCGAAATATTGTCAAAGCGATTGATCAGGTTCACAAGATTTGGGAGGTGCAGTCAATCACTCGGTGGACCATCTTGTTAGGCGGACCGACACAAGCCCTGATAATGTAGGCAATATTTATATCGAAGTTATTTGACTTTACTATTCGTGCCTAAACAAGACGTCCTCAACTCGCTGTTGGTGATGGAGCTGAGCTATCTCCCTCCAAAGAGCATCACTCCCCCAGCACAGCATGAATTACCTTGGTGGTCTTGCAAACAATGAGCTCCAAGTCTTCCCTAGTAGCGGTAAAGGCTGGAGAAAGCAAGATCATGTCACCGCATTTCCCGTCAACGTTTCCGGTAGATGGCATCAGGGAGATACAGAACCCGGATTGCAACCCTGTGTTGTGTAACGTCGCGGCTACCTTTCTTTCCACCGGGAGAGGCGCTTTGGTGTCTTTGTTGGCGACAAACTCAATCTAAGATCCATGTTAATTCCCAAGCGACACCAATAGCGATCTTTGGTACTCACGCCCCAGAAGAAGCCTCTCCCTCGAATGTCTCCCACATTCTTGTGACTGCCCAAGTTCTTTCTGAGGAGCTCACCAAGGTACTCCCCATTCTGTCGCACGTTGTCCAGCAGCTTATCCTGCTTGATGATGTTTTGAACGGCGTAAGCAGCGGCGCAAGCCACGGGATGGCCTGCGTAGGTCTGACTATGAGCAAAGCTGCCAGTTCCCTTCATCAAGTGAGCCGTCACTCCCCTGTTCACAAGTAGGGCCCCAATGGGAAGATATCCAGCCCCAAGTCCCTTGGCCACAGTCTGGAGGTCTGGGACGACGTCTTCTTGCTCCCAGGCATGAAGGGTTCCAGTTCGGCCCATGCCTGACATGACCTCGTCGAGAATGAACAATGCTCCGTGACGGTGGCACACTTGTTGCATTGCCTTCAGGTATCCCGGAACTGGGGGAGTACATCCTAGAGTCTGATCAACTTAGCTTAACGCGTCCGATAGATGTCTAGACATTTCACTTACACTTCCTGAGACGGTCTCAGCAATAAAAGCGCAGACAGTGTCGGGACCAAGCTTCTTAAACTCATCATCCAACTCTTGCGCAAGCCGCTCGACGTATTGCTCGTTTATTTCGCCCTTCTTCATGTCGCGATACGGATAGCAGGGGGACACGTGGTGAAAATTGGCCGCAAGAATAGGTTCGTAAACAGCACGGCGTCCAAGATGAGAACCAGCGGCCAGAGATCCGAGTGTATTACCATGGTAGGAATACCTGCGGGCAATAAACTTGGTGCGGTTCATCTGCTTATCCTGGCCCTCGGTGAAGTATTGGCGTGCCATCTTCAAGGCTGCTTCAACAGCTTCAGTGCCTGCCATGTCGATAAGCTTGACTTCTGAACAAGCCCCCATCACGGTTCCTTATACATACCAGAGCTAACAATAAAGACTCTATTCATCTCTCCTCCAGTGGACTCGGTCAATAACTGTGACAGCTCCTCTGCCACGGGCGTTGAGAAGAATGGCGCATAGCAATACGCGACGCGGGCCATCTGCTCCATCACAGCGTCTCGGATTCTCTCATCGCTGTGGCCAATGGCCGCAACAGCCGCACCACCAGTAGCATCAAAGATTTCACGTCCATCCTTCGTTCTTAGGTAATTACCGTGACTGTCGACGATATAGGTAGGGCAGGTCCGCAAGTTGGAATGCAGAACCGCTGTTGTGGGAATCTTCATCTTGTGGGTTTGCTTTGTTTGAGCAATGCTAATGGTGTTGACGATGAGGCTTGAACGTTGGCGGTTATTTACACTCTATAACAACCTGTAGAAGATATACAGCTTCTTTAATCAGAATCTCTTTCTTTTGGTCTGTCTCGATTGCAAAATGGAGCAGGTCGACGGAGACGGCAAAAGCATATGTGCCCCATCCCCTCTGCGTGATACCCTCCAAGTCCCGAGGCCACCACTTTTTCTCAATCGGCCTTCCCTTATTGGAAACTTCATGGACAGTCGGCTTTTATTTCCGGCTGCTCTTATCATCCAGATCCCACTCATCACAGCTCGCAAGGTCTTGTGATCAAGATTGAGCATCGCCACCCACGTTAGGCCGTCAGGTGTCGATTTCACAGGGACAAAAAGGGTACGTAAATTACGGCCACTCCACAATTACAGGCAAAGATCTCGAAATCATGGCATGGTATTGACCGCTTATTGGACAAACAAAGACCGTTTCCCTGCAAACTTCGGAGCTATCAAGTTCAAGCACTCTCACAGCAAGCTCCAGCATCCTCAGTATCAAGCCTGCAGAAACACGAGGAGTGGACAGCAACATCAGCCCCCGCAAGTGCCATCTTCAACGCCTGGCCAACAATGTGAGCTTCAGCGGTACGCCCAAGACGAATGAGGCACTCATGGTAGCCGTGGAGCGCCCAGACATTGTTGGGATGTTGGTGAGCTGCCGCTAGTCCCTCAATCAGCCCCAGATCTTCTCCATATGCTCGTGCCGCTTCCTCTACATGTCCTTGCTCGAGTAGCAATGCTCCATAAGGATGTCTGGTAGGAAGCATCCATCCCCAGGGCTCCGAGTACACAAGCGCGTCGTCATGCTTGATGGCAGTCCGTAAGTGCTCAAATGCCTCAGTGAAATTGCCCCTCCGATATTCAATTTCACCATCAAGCATAGCTGTTGCAACCTTGAGCACGTCAACGACCTTATTAGGGAAATCTAATCGCGAGCCGGGCACTCGTTTGGCAGCCTGCCGAAACATGTCGCGTTCTTCATCAGCTTCTTTCAAGCGGTTGGTTGCGGCCCAAGCGATAGCCTTTCCATAGTGTAGCGTGGCTGTCGTGACGCAAAACAGCTCTTCATCCTTTGGGATAACGAGCTTCTTGATCTCCTCCCACTTTCCAAATCGAATCAATACGTGAACACGCACAGAGTTAAACGACTCAGCCCAATCAGCCATCGGGGGTGAATCAAGACGTAACAGATCCTCTGTGATGATCTCTTCCATGAGATCCGTCGCTTTGAGCGCCGTGTTCAGTTGTCCCGCCATCATTGCGGCGTAGATAAGAGAGTGATGATCGTGTAGCTGGTAGATGCGGTAGAAAGGCTTGCTGTGTTTCCTGAAATACGCCGCATCCGCAATGATTGCTCTCATATTCGCGGCAATAGCTGACCGGTAGTCGCCAAGAAGAACATCGATGTGACTGGGCATATGTTGCATATGGCCAGCATCAGGAACGAGGCTCCTGAGTTTATCGGCAGCTAGAAGCGCGGCCTCTGGCGTGGAGGACATTTCCTTGAGGTGTATATACATATGCAGCATCCCAGGGTGTTGATCAGCTCCTGAAAGCTTTATCCCACGGTCAAGGATGTCGGTAATCTCGAGAACCGGCGTAGAGAGGTTAGGTTTCCCGGTTCGGGGCTCGAACAACGACCACGGCGCCATATTCATCAGTGCATCAGAGACAAGAGTTATGACGTCTAAATCGGCGCTATCAAAATCCTTATAGACTCGTCTCATGACGTCGGCATATGCGGAGGACGAGGAAGCAAAGTCGGCGTCAGTGGGCTCGTGTCCCTGGGGGAAACGATGTTGGATCGCGTCGATGAGGGCCCGCTCAACTGGTGACGCGGATTCCTTCGTCTCGATAGCCTTCCGTGCGAAAGTTCGACACCTTTCAATCGAGACGTTGAAGTCTTTCTTGTCAAAAGCTTGCCATATCTTATTGTAGTTTGGACCGCTGGCATAGGCCACACCCCAGTAGCCCATGGCACACTGGGGGTCATGCAGCGTTACCTGCTCAAAACAGCGACTGGCTTCATCATGGTTGAAGGCATAGACCCAGTTAAGACCCCGATTGAACCAGATCTGAGCGTCTTGATTCGATGTGCTGATGGCGCGGGAGTGAGCCCCGAGATCGAAATAGGGGTCGACAGCAGGAATGGCAGCCATAGTGTTGTCTGTAGACATTTGAACAAAAAGAAAGGTCCGTCACAAAAAAGGCAGCTTGTGGATTGGCGTCAGTGTATGCAGCCAGCGTCAAATTCGGCAAGGGAGTGGAGGGAAGTTGAAGAATTTACTGATAAGCAAGAGCTTGCCACTCGGCAGGTGGTACCTCGACTAACTAGTTTACCCTTAGTCATCGTCCACTTCAGCCATCCCCGCAGAGGGGTTGGTCAGCATGATTGTATCACGGTAGGTAGGTAGGTAGAGTACGGCATCGGACAGAGGGAGGGCCGTCAAGTCAGGCGATGTAGGATAAAATGGCTCAAACAAGCATGATTCTATTTTCTTCTCTTCTCACAACAACTTCTCCTTCTAGGCTTGAGGTGAGGGGTTGAACAATCCGTGACTGGTCAACTCCTCTAGAGAGCTGTGTTCTCGACCGTTCCTCGAGTGACTCCAACGAACTTCCACTTTGAGTTAAGATGTACAAGACCCGATCTTGCTTCTCCATACAACTTCTCCATTAAGGAAAATGTGGGGTAAACAAGGCCATCGTCAACTACGAGTATCCTCGAATACAGCTCAATTCTATCGAGTGTTGCTGAGCATTCCAAAACCTTCCAGTTGAAAATGGATGCAACTTTGTGACTTTAAAACAACACATTCATCCTCGTGTTGTCTTAATTTCTAATATACTCCACCGTTCTTTGCATCAATAGTTTTCAAAGGTGTCCAGCCACTTACACGATCTCACCATGGCTGCAGCCAAGACCCTATTCCAGTCTTTCCACTACAATGGTAATCACGAAGCATTGTCGACAATTCAAGATACCCAGAACTTTATCGATAACAACCTCATCCCTTCCAAGACAACACGATGGATCGAGGTCCATGACCCCGCAACAAACAACCTTGTCACGAGGACCCCGGAATCAACTCCAGACGAATTGCGAGACGCTGTTCTCTCGGCTCAAAAAGCCTTCCCGGGATGGAAAAAGACGAGTATTATCAAGCGACAGCAAATCATCTTCCGGCTGACAGCCCTCATTCGCGACCACATGGATGAGCTCGCCACATCCATTGTGACTGAACAAGGCAAGACTTTTGCCGACGCAAAGGGCGATGTTCTTCGCGGCCTGCAGGTCTGTGAGACAGCGTGCGGAATCACGGCCCAGATCCCCGGCGAGGTCCTGGAAGTAGCCAAAGATATGGAAACAAGGTCGTACCGAACACCTCTCGGCGTGGTCGCTGCTATTTGCCCCTTCAACTTCCCTGCTATGATCCCCCTATGGAGCCTACCAATTGCCACGGTGACGGGCAATTGTATGATCATCAAACCCTCGGAACGCGACCCGGGCGCCGCGATGATGATTGCAGAGCTCTGTCGTGAGGCTGGATTTCCCCCGGGCGTCGTTAACGTCATCCACGGCTCAAAGGATACTGTTAACTTTATCCTTGATGAACCGTCCATTCAGGCCATCTCATTCGTGGGCTCCAACCGGGCGGGCGAGCATATCTTTAAGCGCGGCACTGAGAATGGAAAACGAGTGCAAGCCAATCTGGGCGCAAAGAACCACGCGATCCTTTGTCCTGATGCGGATAAGACTCAGGCTCTCGATGCAATCACTGCCGCTGCATTTGGTGCTGCTGGTCAGCGCTGTATGGCTCTGAGTACTCTGATATTCCTAGGCGGTGCTAAGGAGTGGTTACCGGACCTGATCAGTAAGGCCAAAGAACATGTCGCCGGCCCTGGGTTTGACTCCAAGTCAGCCTTTGGCCCAGTCATCACACCCCAGAGCCGGGAGCGTTGCGAGGCTCTAATCTCAAGTGCTGAACAGGAGGGAGCTAAGATTGTGCTTGACGGTCGAGGATATAAGCCTGAGGGGTTCCCAAATGGAAACTGGGTAAGTTTGACATCTATGATTAACCACATATCAGCTAACAGTTACCAGGTCGGGCCAACAATCGTCACGGGAGTGAGAACCGACATGCAATGCTACAAGGAAGAGATCTTCGGTCCCGTCCTATTGTGCATGGAATCAGAGTCCCTCGACACTGCTATCACTACCATCAACTCCAATGCATGGGGCAACGGCGCCGTTATTTTCACGCAGTCTGGAGCGATTGCGAACAAGTTCCAGCAAGACATCGAGGCCGGCCAGATCGGCATCAACGTTCCAATTCCAGTGCCACTTCCCATGTTCTCTTTCACTGGCAACAAGAGGAGCGTTGCGGGCACCGGGCTCGCCAACTTTTATGGAAAAGATGGGCTGAGGTTTTATACGCAATGGAAGACTGTGACTTCAATGTGGCGGGGTAGGGATGCTGGATGGGCGTAGACATGGTTATTTCTATCGCCATAGCAAACTACTAAGCCAGTTTTAGAGAAGTTCCTGTTTGTTATCATTCCACTTTACCTTACCTTGGCTGACAGTCAAGCTTATCCATCCACGCTGACGCGCTGACGTTTCGTGCTGATGGGCTGACGCGGGGTACAGCTTCGCGACCTATCAGGACGCAACATAAACGACCGTCAGATTAACGTCGGCGTTATGCTAGCTACTCACCGACGCACGTGTGGCGCAGTGGTTCAGCTATAAAGGCTCCTGTTAAGGCCCCAGCCCTCCCATTTCTTATCCTCAGCAACCATCACTTTGTCTCTTACTACAGAGTCCATCAAAACTGACACTATACTCGACACCATCCCAACCCGACACAATGCGTGACACCTTTCTCTACCGCGGCTCCCTGGCCATCTCAATGTTGCCCGCCTTCTTCGGTCTCAGCGCCCTGTTCCGACCCGAAGCCGCCTTGAAGGGTGTCGAGTTTCCCGTCCCCTCAGACCCTGAATCGCGAAAGCTAGTCTTCTCACTCATGCGCATCTACGGCATACGCAATGTCGTCGTCAGCTATGCTTTCGCCCTCATCTGGTCCACTGGTGACAGAAGGCGCACGGGGTTGGCTCTGTTAGGTGCACTGGCCATGATCTTGACCGATGGATTGGTGAGCAAGTCGCTCATAGGACGCGGCGAGTGGACTCACTGGGGCTTTGCGCCTGTTATCGCCGTGTTTAGTGCTGGTCTACTTGGCTGGTCTGGTTAATGCGGGGCGGAGAGGGAGCATTTGAGAGCAACTGGGGTTTGCGAAGGAGCTTTTCATCTGTAACTGATAACTGAGATTGAAGAGGGATAGCAATAGGTGGATAAAGAGGAATAAGGGTGGTATCAATGCCAAACAGTTCATTATCACCAACACCATACCAAATATCATGGCCGGCATATAACCATTGTACTAACTCAAATGCATCTACCCCATGTCCAGCTCCAGGCCTGTGGCAGTCTGCAGCCATGCGTTCCAGTTTGTATCATCATCGACCTCCATGTTGATATCCACGTCTGCAAAAGCCTCTGATGCGCCATCGACACCAGGCCATAGCCAAGGTGAAAAGCCGGCATCTATCGGATGCCCGCCCGTCCACTCTTGGGGAACAATTGTAGATGCGTCGAGTCCGGTTTGAAATTGGACCGTCGGGACGGAAGTGGCGTCCAAGTTAGTGGTTGACGGGCCTTCTTGGAATCGTCCTGTTTGAGGCGCGGGTTCAAACGTCGGGTTGAGCCATGCATCCTGGACACCAGACATAGACGTCCCCTGCGAGCCACCAACGCTCTGAGCAGTTGTTTGCAACGGTGAAGTCTCAACTGCGCTGCCTGGAAGAGCCTGGAGTTGACTGCTTGGGTCTGCCGAGGTGGTGACCAGCTTTCTCCAGTGCTGAGTGAACAGCTCTTCCTCCCGACCCTTTTCTCCGGCGAAAGGGCCGGAGCTAGCGGGAGCGGGTATGTTCCGGTCACTTCGTTCCAAGAGATCGATTACCGCCCCATTACCTTGTATTCGAGCGAGTTCCGTCTCTCGATGCTTTCTTGCCTTGGCCATCAACCTCCGCAGAGGAACCCAAACCCGCAAGTTCTTGGACATGTGGTGCTGAGACGGAATCAACCAAGTACTATGCAAAGCCACCCATGCTCGCTCAACGATCGGAGACCAGTCGCGACGGCATGTCTCAATCAGCAGGTACACAATGGCGTACCAATGAGTATAAGTCTGGTAAATCCATCGCCATTGTCGGCAGTTGTGTTCAGAGTTGAGAGCATGGTTGTATTCTGCGACTTCAATAGCCGCAACGAGCAGTTTATCTCTGACATCATCAGAGAAACGCTCGTTGGGCGATGCAAAGAGCGCAGGAAGATAAACCAAGAGGGTTAGCTTAGAGAGCACCAAACGGGTGCATACCACGCCGACCCAGCACAAGATGTCATCCGGCAAGGCAGAGTATTGGAAATAACCCCGTTCGAGCTTTTCTCGGAGACCGTTCAGCAAGCTAGCCTGCACCTCGAGACTCGGTGCCCCGCCGGTGACGGTTGAACCTACGACTTGCTTCGAGACATCAGCTATCTCAAACATGGCCCGCGCAAAGGACATGTCTGTGAAAGCCTGCCGCTCTGGAGGTGTCTCTTTCGTATCGGGCTCGATATCTACCACATTGACATTCATGGGCTTTTTGGTGTCGTAGCTGTTCATGGCAATGGTGAAATCCGTCCCCTGATCTTCAGAGGCACGAACATCAATGACAATCACAGTCCACCACACCCGACGTCGCAGCTCTACTTCAAAGGGTGATAGATGGTCGAACCGAGATCCGTCTCGATGGAGACCAATGGCCTGTGCCATACGAATAAGTAGGCCTGTCATCATCCACACGTATCTCGGACTGTCATGCCGGCGCACGAGGGCGAGGAAGATGACGAAGGCTTGGACCACGACTATGTTGGGATCGTTGAGGAAGTCTGCCTGAGCAAGAGCATGCTCCAGCCCAAGACGATACTTGAGGTTGAGCTCTGCTTTTGTAGAACCAAAGTTGGTCACGACATCTTCGTCCTCCATCGATGTGACAGCGCCGTAATACATGGCAAACATCAACGCCTCGTTGGCCGGAGTGAGACTGGCAGAAGAACCGCGTGTTTTGCGAATCATGTCTCTAACGCTAGGCATGTGAACGACATGAACTATGAAGTTGATGTTCTCGGAGAAGATGTCGAGCAGAAAGGGGATCTGCGATGGTAGTGGACGGAGATCGCGTATGTCGGGCCCTGAGGGGGTCAGGTTGTGTCGGAATAAGAATGCATGTCGTTCTGAAGGCGCCCGGTCGAGCTCCTGGGTGGAAGGAGTATTCGCAGGGAGATCTTCATCTTCTGAAGACACGTCGTCGTCGGGGCCGGCTAGCTCTCGAGTGTCCATCTTCAGCTCATCAAGCTATGCGCGAGCGATGTTAGTCCTGTTGAAGAAGAAGCAAGGTCAGTATGCATACCTCGTCGCTGATACGAGACCAAAAGCCACTGGCAACATATCGCCCCTGACTCGCATCTTTCAATACCATCCGTCCAAAGTGCTTCTGCACGTCAGAAGTCGTGGACGTCGAAGAGGGACTCGCTCCATCCGGTCTTTGCTCCGGAGAGGAAGCTCCCTCAACCGAGCCACCACCACCAGGACTCGAGGCCGCATGCGCCCGCTCAAGCTGGCCATTGAGCTCCTTGACCAAGTTTTCAAGTTTCCTCAATCTCTCCATGACCTGGCTGGTTCCCTGATCAGTGGTGCTGCCTTGAGGGCTTTGTTCGGCAGACGCGGCATTGTTGGTGACGCGGTCCAGACGACGCGCCCACCTCGGAGGACGGTCATTCGAAGGGACGACGCAGGGGATATTTGCCTTGCGGCAGTTTGAGCACGGTGAGAGCTTGTCGCACCGCACTTTGCGACTACGGCAGACCACGCAGCTGCGGAGCTTGACGGGTCTCGCTGCGGCGGGCGAGCTCGCGCTTTTTTCGGCCGCCGAGGCCGAGCCGGGCGCGAGGGTGTCGCTCGGGGCCTGTGGCGCCGACATGATGCGATGCGATGCGATGTAGTGCAAGGTGTTTACTGTTGGTAGCTCAGTGTCCGACACCTGTGCGATGGCTAGATAAGCTCGGCCATGTTGGACCTCAACCAGAGGTGACGTGTTGGGTTGAGGCCTATCTCAATCGGCTTTGTAATTGATCAAAGTCCGCATTGTGCTGTATTGTCCGCAGGGAATCTTGAGTGCAACCCCGTGGAGCATCTAATATGTTCTAACATGCGCTACTTCAAGGTTCGTTGACTATGGCTCCTACTTACTGACTTGAATCTTAGAAGTCGGTATCTTAGGTGTGATAATTAATTATTTACTATATTAAGTAAACTTTCCAACCTCCGATCAGTTTTACAACGTCCTATATAATTCTCAATTCTTCTCTGTTTGACTCTTTTTATGTGTCTCTGATACCTTCTGTTAAGCCCTATGATCTTCTGCTTCTTCCGGGATTAGCGCTTATTTTTAGACCCCACATTTAGTCCAGCCCTACGCTCTAGGGTAGAGTAAGTAGCTACCCTCGTCCTGTTCCTCTTCCGCGTCATCTCCCCTGCTGATATCTTTCAAGCACATTGGACGTCTGTAGCTATATTATCCTAGATAGAGTCTTTGAAACACTATGATAAACAAGTTTCATTTCTATAGGCATTTGTTATCATCCGCTTCGGGATGGTTCCTTGTCTCTCTCATGATAATGACAACTGAATGAGAAGCAGAGGTGAGACCTTACATAGAAGATACCTAAGTATATGTTACAAAAGTAGCCAAGTCTATATGATCCAACCCGATGACCAGTGAGTATACAATCTAGTTCGTAGCTCAATATCCCAATCATGTCGCGCCATAACTCCTACCCAACTCTGATTGTATCGACAGTTCAACGCTAATAAGTGATGCTCGCAATCTTATTAACATAAGCTGCCTCCCTCTTTAACAACAGATTGTCTGCAATCCACTTCCCAGCATCCTCCCTGGAAATTGTGTACCCAATCGCATCGGATTCTCGTCCTTTTTTGGGATCCTCGATACCAACACGGATCTTATAGTTGCTCTCACCATCTACTAACAGACTGGGTCGCACAATGCAAAAGTTCTCACCACTGCTGGCCAGCTTCTCTTCCATAATCTCCTTATCCTGTCGAGGGACCTGTAGCAGGAACTGGTAGAGCGGGACCGTGAGGAGGGGGACGTCTCGGCCGAAGCGAGATGTGCCGGTGCTGCTGCATATGACAATCAAGGGTCTTCCGGCCGCGCCCTCGGCCCGGAGCTTTGCTAGAGCGTCTAGAAGAGCAGCCATACCCTTTTTGCAGACATCGGGATCGTCGATGGTCAGTTTGCTTATAACGGGCTTGCCACCGATGGTGGAGACAACCTCATCGACAAGGTTGCCATCGTCTTTTCTGAGACACTGTGATACCGTGTCGATGTCATGTGCATTGCCCTCAATGATTCGCAGGCCGGGATTTGAGGAGGGAGGGAGAATGTTTGAGAGCTTGGAAGGTATTCGGCAGAGGGCGACGCATTGGTGGCCGGCTGCAAGGGTGTGCTTGAGGGCTGAGAGACCAACGCCAGTGCTAGCGCCGAAGAAAGCCACAGTCTTGGGTGCCATTACGGATATAAGAGTCAGACAAGAAAGATTGAGATTAAGTGTTTGGGTACTTTATTGTATGTTGCTTTGTAGCTTGTGCTTGCTGAGTTTGGTTGTCCATGTTTGGCATTGGGAGCCGGGCTTTTTATATCCTTTCTATCTTGACCTTGAGGCATGTTATGAGCGCCCGAAAGTTGACCGAACTGACCGAGACGCACGCGAATTCGTGAAGGCCGTTTCACGTGACTCTTTCGCTCTTTTTTCGCTGCCGGGATTAAGCAAGCACTAATCCCCATTCGGACCCGAAGCAAAGTTAGGTCCCAGAGTAAGTATAAAGAATTATATATATAAACCGGCTTGAGCAACTGTAAAAAATTCCATTTCCAATCAGAATCATTCAGTTCCATTCTATCCAGCATATAAAAGCCGCAGAATCCCTTTACTCGGCAAGTACCGACACAAAATGCCCCGAGTCATCACCACGACTGCCACCGTAGAGATCCTGGCGTCACCAGAGACTGTGCGCGCAGTGGTAAGTACTTAATCCAAGCATCAAATCGCGAGCCTAATATCCTCAGTTTCTCGACTTTGATCGATACCCGGACTGGCAAAAAGGATGGAACCTTCGGCCAGTCGACTCTTCAAAAAGGCCGATTGATCTGAAAGCAGGGGACAAAATGAGGGCGGCCATGCACGGAATGGTGTTTCACCCAATTGTATCAGTAAGTTCCAGGACTGATTAGCCAACGGTATATATCTGACCTTGTCAACTACAGGAAAACACGCCCGAGGCTTTCATATGGGAGGGCGGGGTGCCTCTTGTCGTGCGTGGAAAACATTTCTTTCGCTTCACACCAAGCACACAGAACCCCGGAGGCACCACCTTTGAACAAGGGGAGGACTTTACAGGCAACATTGTTACTGTATTTGGCTCCATGCTGAAGTCGGACAAGCCTAACGAGAACTTTGGTGGTTTTAATGAAGCCTTGAAAAAGGAAGCTGAGAGAGTTGCTGGGGGTTCTTCTTGACGCGCCAGTTATAAGGTTGGATTTATGCTTGATCTCTGGATCTTATGGGTCTTTTACCATACATGCCACCACGCTATTCGTCCTAGAGCTCGTTTAATCACACTGAAATACAACATCTTGATCGGTTGGTTAGTATGGCTGGACCTAACATATAGCTTAGTGATAACGAGATAGCTTGGCTTACCTAATTCAAGTCCAGGCTGTGATTGCTGTCCTTTTTGCAAAGCCACTCATTAGATTCTACCGCGCGCATCTCGCTTTTGCACTGAATGAAGTATCCATTCGGACCCTAGTGCTTACGGCTCCATTCTTATTTTTGCATTGCAGTCCGAGGTCTCTCGCGCTTGCTGCCTGCTAGCGCGCAAGGATTAGCTCGGCGTGAATACCTAGTTAAACGTCTTGAGAGCAGCTCCCATTCACGCCAACACCAATCCTTGACGATTTACCTATTTAACCTCACGCAATATCCCGACTCTACTGACATCAGCCCAAACCCACCGGCTGCCTATTCTTTAAACACCATGGAGCTTAACGACATCCCTATCGAGATTCTCGGTCTCATCTTGGATCAGGTCTTGCAGCAGCAGAAGTATTCCGGACATGGTCATATTCACGACATGTGCCAGGCCCGCCTTGTGTGTCGCAAGTGGAATGCCCTCGCGTCGAAGCGCCTGTTTAACACCTTGACGCTGTATCACAGCCCCAACACTACAGACAAGGGCTTCAGCTCGTGGAACAGGCTCATCGGCCAGGAGACCATTAGGGATTCTGTTCAACGTGCCGTTATCCAGACCTCCCCGCCAGAATTGGCATGTGGCCGCGACTTTAGGCAGTGGAGCCGGTGGGAGGGAGCGGGTGAATGGCCGGCTTTCACCTCCGCCATTGACCGGATCAGCGAGCTTGACAACCTCAAAGCACTTGAGGTGCGCTTTTCTGAGTGGTGCCGTGGACTTCAAGACTTGTACTCTTACGACGAGGATCGGGAGATGCCAGGTACGAGAAAAAACGCCCTCAGGAGCATTCTGAAGGCTATGCAGCAACGCGAAGCTCGTCGAGGCCAGGACGGCGGCAATGACATGAGCGTCATACGAGACTTGACTCTGGAAAACCTTCAAAATGTACCTCTCCCGTCCGAGATCACAGATGGCCTCTTCAAAAACATTGACCGTCTGCACATCCTGATCTGCGAGGAATGCAACCAGCACGGGCCTGACCACGACCTGATGTTGCCCGAGCGCACTGAATATGAGCCGCATCTGCAAAACGTCCTGCTCCCTTCTGTGGCGGGCCAGCTTGTGGAGCTGACCATCAGCGCCCAGGAATGCTGGGGCGTCATGCCAGGCCAGTTCAACGGCAAGGGCCTCCACTTCCCACAGCTCAAAACCCTGTCATTGAGCGAGTACATCATCGGCCATCACACTCAGTTTGACTGGGTTCTTGCACAGAAGACGCTCACTTGCTTGCGACTGAACCGGTGCTACATCGTCTCCCACATACATATTTACGACGACGCCCTTGACGAATGGGGCACCGAGACTACGGACTGGGACAAGGCATCCAGCGAAGCCTTTGGCTTTGATGAAGATGAAGACGTCTATCTCTTTTCCGGAAGGTGGGAGACGGTGTTTGACAACATCCGCGAGAAGCTTCCAGAGCTTGGCGAATTCAGCCTCACCTGGGACGGCACAGAACATTTTTTCCGTGAGCGGGATCTTGTGAGGACTTCTGAGCTATCGGAGGACAGGTATATCTGCTTCGACAACGGGCTCCTGCCGTCTCCTTGGATTGACGCGTATAGCTTTGGCGACTATGACGCTGATGATGAGGAGGATGCGTTGAGAGCCACCAATCTGCCGGCTTTGACTGAGAAGGGGGATAGGAGGGCTTTTGAGGCGCTGCTCCAGGCTATACAGGAGCGACGGAGAAAGTAGTGAGGTGTCCCTTACGTAGCGACTATTGAAGTTACGCCGCTTGACCTTTTTTCAGAGGGAAGAAAGGCAGCAACGGAATTAGATTGACTATTACGGCGGAGAAATAAAGTAAACTCAAGATTGGAAAGACCAGCGGGACAACCATTGCCAGGCACTATCCGTAATGTGCAACTGCCGGTAGCTTGCCTTTAGCTCAACAAAGAACACCGTGTCTTGGCATGGAACGAATGACTCCATGTCCAGGGATGTGGAAAGAAACGGAGTTGTTATTGTGGAAGCAAACTGCCCTTGACGGAGCAGCCAGCAATCCAGATAGAATCTGTGTTTAGAGGCGTAATTAAGATGATGACATTTCTTGAGGAGTAATAGTTGTGTTTGTTATGCAATTAGCGTCGAGTGCGACATCGCTAGAGCCATCACCCTGAACGCGGCAGTTTCGTGTCCCGGTTTTGCTTTTGCCGGCCTGGCTGCGGCCGGATATTCGTAAGCCCGAAGAGATACAGTAGGTGGCTTAAAGCAAACGCGTCCCCTGCAGGTACAGCTCGAATTTGCGCTGATTGATAATTACTTTCTCGATTTTCCACGCTCTTTGCACGATATGCCTGCTCTCCTATCCCTTCCGCCGGATGTTATCGACCCTATAGCACGATACCTTCCTACCGACGACTTCTGTGCACTTCGACAAACATGTCGGGATATAAATGCGAAGAGTTTTGGCCAGTTCGTACACAGATACTTCCGAACGCGTTATGTTATGCTTGAACGGGAGAGCTTGAACACGCTTATCCGCATTTCGGAACATCCGTTGTTGGGACCGCAAGTGCTTACCTTGGGGCTTTGCACCCATCACATCCAAGACCCAGTAGATGGCTGGAAGCCAGAGGAGAGCGATTCTGATACCGATGATCCCGATTCGCGGCCTGGAAGCGACATCGATATGCAATCGGATGATGACGATGACATCCTGAGCCAGACCCCTGCAGCTATACGTCGTCGGTATTTCAATGATCAGGAGAGCTTTACTTCGGGCCCCGATGTCGAGGCCCTTACACAAGCCATGAGTCGCCTGAGCAACTGCAAGACACTCGTTCTGACCGACCGCCATATTCCCTGGGGCGCCGCACGGCTGGAAAGGGAAGTTGGTCCACTCGACACAGGCGTGCCGTTTGAAGGACCGGTTGATGACCGGTTTGTGAAACCGGTTGATGAACTGTTTCTGAAGCATGTCTTGGATGTCATGCTTGCGTCCGCGCAGGCAAGCAAGCTTCCTGTGGAGGACCTGTGCATCGACTTTGGCAACGAAGAAGGCCCGCCCGAGACATCAACTCTTGCGTCTCCTGCCAGCCTCCTCATTCTCGACTCGCCGCCAGAGCATATGACACAGCCTGCCACTGGGAGTGATATTCCTAGTCTCATGACTTTAAGGCTGCTTGCCTATCTCCCATGCAAGGATGTATTCGGGGAGGATAATCTTGTTCCTGACTGGGGTCAGAACTTTGCCCGTTTCATCGGTCTTTTCCCACAGCTATCGGACTTTTGCTTGGATTTCGGCCACTTCCTGCGTGGTGGCGTGTCTGAGCCCATGCATCTCGATAACAGGTTGACAATCCCTCAACTACGGAAACTTGAGCTTGCCCGGGTGACATTCATCGAGGCTGAACTGACGGAGCTGCTTCTTCGCCATCAATCAACACTGGAGGAAGTCACTCTTCGGGAAGTGCTGATGTATGAGAAGATCAGTTGGATGACGCTTTTGGGGAAAATCAAACGTATGCCCCAAGTCCGCGTGACGTTGGAGGAATGCATCTTGCTTGCTCATCATCATATAGGCATGGTGTATGATTATGTGCTGGATACGGTCCATATCAGGGATGGGGAGGGTGTTGAACAGGCAATGGATATGGTAAAAGAGTGGGAGATGGTCCATCTGAATTGGTAAGGGGAAAGCATGGAACTACTGCGTTGGTGGATTTCACATTTCAGCAGTTAAACAAGTTCATACTTCAACAGTTGAACAAGGGGCCGACCAGCAAGGGGGAAGTTAGATGTTTTCAATACTTAGATACCTTTTAAAAATAACTTGAGGTATTATTAATATGCAAAAGTATAGCACATATGCAACAACACCAAAACAGAATCAAAGAGCTACCTTGAAGAATGAAGACAATCCCGCGGCAGTTTCCTTCTCACCTTCAATCTATCTCTAACGGCCGAAATATATACCTTGATCGTCTCCTGGAGTGTAACCATTTTTGCTTTCAGTATTGTTGCGATACTTCTACTTGGATTGTCAGATGGTCAGAGGAGACACAATAGCAAAAGAACACAGTTTCTTTACACAAAGAGGCAGAAGGCGGCACAGATAATACTGATATCTATGCAATTAAAGATCGAACGACCCTAACTCCAGCTATCCCTAACAGACTGAAACATGCTTGATAGCCGGTTCTTCTTATTCCTCTCAAAAGCTCGCACATCATGCTCCCCTTTAAGATACTCCAACCCCAACTGCTCTTGGCCAGTGAGTGAACACTGGATAGCAACATAAACCCTTTCCGGGTCGACATAATATGTCGGAGTACGATATAGCCGCGTCATTACCGTGTTCATGACGCGTCGGTCAAACTTGGCACCACTGGCAGTGAGAAGCTGCAAGATCGGGACCCAAAGCCACCAGCTAGTCTCCATGGTGCCCGAGTGGACAAGGTCAACCACTGCGGTTGCGAGAATCTCGGTCCAGACCGTTGCGCCGTCTCGGTTGAAGACAATATTAGGATCAGCACCGATCTCAAGCAGGCAGCGATATAGATCAACATTAGGGGGGCGGCAAAAGTTGGCGTCGAGCAGCAAGGGCCACATTCTGTCTTCGACACTGCCGGGTTCGTTCTGTCGTCGTCGAAGCCGCGTGAATAGCGAGGACTTGGAGATCGTCCCAGAACTGACTGGGTATTGGGTGAGGTCACAGTGGTCGGGGTTGCTGTTGAGTGCTAATGCTCCAACAGATGCCCTGGCACGCACATAATCCACCACGCCGAAACGAGCAGTCAGGCCAACAAAGCCGGTGCTATAGAGAGATTGAAGCCACAAGCTGAGATCCGCCTTGTCTGGGAGACAGCTCAAGAGGCTATCATATTCGTCGTCTTGTAGAGTTGCCCGCAGAGTTTCTTTGAGGCAATCCAAGAGGTTGATCATCAAGGATCTATCTGTCGAGATGTTGGATGCCGCTGTCAGACAAGCCCTGACTAGGTCGGAAAGCTCAAAGCGAGTAATCGTTCTGTCGGTCCCAAGCGAACTCTTTATGAGGGCAATGTTGGCAGAGCAATGTTGCAGGTAACAGTCATAGTCTCCCACGGCCTCATCCATTCGTAATTGGACTTTTGGATCGCTAAGGTAGTCTTTGACCGTTCGATGGAGGTACTGAACCTCTTGGCTTGGTCCAATCTCCAACAATCCTTTGCATCTGCTGTTGATCCGTCGACGGACGGTATCAATCCGAATTTGCGATTCATCCTGCGTGAATGTCGCGATTGGAAGCTCGAGCGCAAAGTTCGGGTTCTCCTCGTCAGCTAGGGAAAAAAGAAGGGCGCTCGGGGGCGAGGAGCTGGCGGCCACAAACTTGAAGTATTGAGCTGCATGGGCAAAGTAGAATGGGTCTAGGGACTCGGTGATGGCAGCGTAGAGGTGCTCCAAGTCTGGTGGAAGCAGGTCCAGTCTCCTTTGCAAGTCTGAGATGCGGTCGTCGTGAGTCAGCCCAGCCAGCAATGATCTCACAACGAGCCTGACCCAGAGGAAAACACCAGATGACTTGTTGGTGATGTTGTCAATCAACTCGTTGGCGTATCGGGGCTCTCGCTTCTGAAGTCTAGAAAACCCGTCGTTCTGGCTTAGTTCCGAAGCGACAAAGTGTTCAATATCAGGGCGGGTGAAGTCCTGCAACAGCAGATTTGGTGCTTGAGTAAATGCGTCTTCAAAGACCAGCCATGGCCTACTAGATACGCAAAGTTTGATGTTGTCCAGTTGCATCAGACCCTGAAGTGTCGAGATGAGTTTGGCCGGATCCCCTCCATATTCGTCCAGTCCATCGATGAAGAAGCATATTTTTGCGCCCTCCTGCTCTACCAGCACTTGCACAGCGTCGTGGAGGAGATTCTGGAGCGGTGTATCCCTGGTGTCAATTCCTGAGTGTTCGTCAAAGATACAATACTCCTCCCACTCAATGGTGGCCACCTTTGGGATGATATTAGGGCTATGTTGGAACAGTTGGACGAGAAGTGCCCTGAACAGGCCTTCTTGAGATGCCACAATGGACGAGCCAGCAGCCCAGAAGTAGAAGCTTGCAAGAATGAGCTGCTCTGCGGATGAAGCCCATGTGCCAAGGTAGCTTCTGCAAAGGTCACTTCCATGCGTGTTGCCGTCGAGGCTGCCGAGAAACTTCATCAAGGTTGACTTGCCAGATCCAGCCTTTCCAGTGATCCAGTAGAGCTGGGAATCTGATGTGAGCCATTCCTTAAGTTTTGCATCCTTGGTATGGAGCCGGTCAGTTTGCAAGATCCATCTGAAAGTGTCCTCATAAGCATCCGCAATGACTGATTCCCTCATGTCCATTTCTTTGTATCGCAGACCTGAGATGAATTTCTTCTCGGCCTTCTCCCGTTTCGTGGTGGGCATGCTGTATGCTGGGTAATCGGAATTGACCACGCCGCCGTAGTCTGTGAAATTGGGTGTGCCGCGAATAGCGTTTCGGACTTCCTCCTTTAGCCGTATGGCTTCTTCTCGCCGACTATCGGCAGGGACGTAGCTTGACACATAGTGTATGACGGTATTGCCGAATGGCTCAGGTCTTCCCGAGGCGGCAGCGGGACGGCTCTCTTTTAACTGGGACAGGATGGCTTCCTGGTTATCAAGAGATCTCACAAGGTGAGTCCTAATTGATGTCAATGGATACCACCACTATTGCAAGCAGATAGAAGTAGTCACTTACCTCATAGAAACTAAGAGGTCTACTCCCAGTTGTTGCCGGTATTGGGTGATCCTAGATTGGAGTTCTAGGATCTTGGTTTCATGCCATGTAGCTCTGAAGGCCGTGATGACGGTATCCATCCGCCTACCAGTATCGTGTACCCTGATGCTATCCAGCTTCTCCAGCAATTCCTGGACCACCTTTGCGCAGCTCGCTGAAAGCGCCGCCAGCCGAGTTTCCGACTCGGTGGCAGATCCGTTTTTTGCTGGAACATGGGTTTGGGCTTGCTGGAGCTCCCGCAGGACGTCTTGGAGGTCTGCTGAAACGACTCTGAGGTCTTTCAGGTCTTTCAAAGAGTTGCTTCCAGACTTGACAATGTCGTAAGCCTTGGTTGCAAATTTTTTGCCTACTTCGAGAAACTGCAGAACGTTGCCTGCGAGGGCGAACGCCGCTATTGACTCGGCCATGCTGGAGAGGTGCTGCGGTGTCGCAAAAGAATGGAATATGGCGGGGATGAAACTCAAGTCGAATTGCAAGCCTGAATAGAGAGAGGCGAACTGGTTTTTATCGACTGTCGTTACCTACCGTTGAGGGATTTGGCCTTGGCAACGATGGCTAAGCAGGGTACTGTAGCCTGATCCGGCCACATAGCCTCCGCCACGCTGCATGTTTCACGCCTGCGCCTTCAAGATTGACAACTGTGGTACTTACCAGGTGGGCCTGTAGCCCTGGAAGACGGTATGGAAATGGATCATCGACACCGTGCTCTTTGCTGTTGTGAGAGCAACCTGCCCTTGATGGAGCAGATGCAGTTCAGATAGGAAATTCACCACAAGCACAGGTAGTCAGAGAACTGGAAGTGTTAAACGATAGGATTTTCTTGAGGCTCTCGAGCTAAAGATTCGTGTCAGGACCGTATGTCAATTTTCTGCAGTACTGTGTGAGAATGCAGGCCGCCAAAGTACTTGGGGTGTCGCATAGCTGAACGCAGAACGGGATCAGGCTGAGTAGCCCCTCGCTTAATTCGAACTAGCCTAGTGCGGCTGAGATGAGGAGGAGGCAATGATTTACAAGGAAGTAGCATTGAATACTACTGAACAATTAGCTGGAGGAGAGGGTTCCCAAAATAAGCAACGTGGATTAGGCTCTGGCATGGACCAAATATCGGCCTTGAGCCATCATATCCAATGCTCACGGCCGTTAGCACATGATGACTTGAATTAGTTGGTAGAGTGAATGAGATACTGTTGTACTGTACATGTCAGGCGTTTATAATGATACTTGGGTGGTGTAATGGCAAATCTATAGTAGCCTAGAAAGCCCTGCTCGAATCCCAACTTTTCGTTTAATCTACAATCTCTAGTATAAGGCCGGTCCTTGAAAATTCCTCATCTTGTGCGACATGCGCGTCTCTACATGTAGCACGCGTTTTCTTCACTTGGCATCTCATCCAGCCTGTGGTCTGCCTTCATCCACGACGCGAGTGTTGGTCAACCAGGTTGGCAACGATGTTCTTCCAGAGGCCATCTTGGCCATTGAATCGATAGTCAGGTAGATAGACGTCGATCCTCTTGTATTTCAACGCCGAGAAGCCTCCATGTCGGATAGCCTGCGAGGACAAGATGTGCGGAGGGAATTCGATGGCGCGACATCTGACAACAAGGACCACTCACGCCTTATCAACCCCGGGGGTCTAAGGTGACGCTGTCGCAACGCCCATCGAGATGTTTCGCATCCTCTGCGCTCTTTACCGATCCGAGATGTTTCGTCTCTTGTTCGACACGCAGATCCTCCATTCACCGTGGCAACCTTCACTGGGCTCCTTGTGGGTAGAGGAACTAATAGGTGATGATCGGAGCTTAAATATCGAGAGAATCATGATCTACTTCGATGGTGGTAGGGGGTGGTGGGATTTCGGGGACGTGAGAAAGATCGTCTACCCACCAGCCACAGACATGTCCAAGTTAATATTGCCCCCAGAGCAGAGCCTGTATCAGAAGACAAAGTAGAGTATTTGACATCTTCTTAGGGTCTGTCCTTAGTTGTCTAGAGAATGAAAAGTGTTTTCATATTAATCAATCCAACTATCTTGTAAACCATAACTGTTCACGTTCCTAGTCAGCTCTCTTCTTAACCAACAAGAGCACTCCCGTCATGTCACCCTTCAGAAGCTCCTCTCCCTTCTTGACACCAGCCTCTTGGAGAATCTTCTCAATCTTTCTCCTGACTATTCTCACAACATCCTGCTCGGTGCCCACGGCATCAGGATGAGCCTCGCGCCACCTAGTGACTGAACTCGCGGTTCCCAGCATCATCTCCATCTTGTCAAAGTCGACTGGCTTTCGCTCAGCAAAGAAGGTGCCTGTCTCGGACCCCGGCCCGGTGCCCCATTCCTTGCGGACGAAGGAAGCTTGATCGAACTCCGACACGGGAGACGGCACAGTCCAAGGCAGCGGTAGGGTGCTATACAAGTTGCGAGTGAGCAGGCTTCCCGGGGCCGTGTAATCTGCAACGAGATCATCGAGCTCCTCGATGACAGCCTGGATAGCAGCGGGGTTTGGCATGGACTCGTCCACGCGGATGGCGCCGGCCACCCACAAGGCCACAGTGCCACCAGGTTTGAGAACCTTGGCTGCCCGGGACCAAAATCGTGGCATGTCGAACCAATGGGCACATGTGGCAGCGGTGATGACGTCGACGCTACCCTCTGGAACCGGTGTCGCGAGGTCGGAGCCCAGATCCTTGGCGGATGAGACTTCGAATCGAATGGCCTCTGTGTCCGGCGAGGATGCAGCAAGAGAGCGAGCGGCACTGATCATGCCCTCGGATGGATCAAGGCCTATCACGGACTTGAAGTGTGGTGCGAGTTTAAAGGCTGCGAATCCTGGACCGCAACCGATGTCGAGGAGGGTGTTGAACTGACCAGCGCCGGATTCATGGTACTTGATGATTGCCTGATACAAGCTTGGGTTATAGTTCTGACGATGCTGGGCGTAGATGGCACCTTGCTGGTGGCTGTAGGCGCGGAAGGTTGACTCGGGGGGCTGCTCAGTCATGGTGAAAGGGGTGTTTCGTACTTGAAAAATCAGAGAAGAGAGGGTGCTGAATTATGGCTCTATCAGATGGAAAAAGTTGCTGGTTAATACAAAGGTAGCCTGGAGTTATCACTTTTATAACCAAAGAGTCTTGGCGGGCTTGCTCATAATTTATGCCTTTTTGCCGTGTCGGTACCGACGGCAGGCAACTAAGCTGCGCTATTCCTATTACAGGGAACGAATGCGAAGTCAGCAGCCTGGCGTCACAGCTGCCTGCCCGCCGATTGACTCAATTACGAGGCCTCCAGCTAGATGTGTCGTTGAGCTCAACATTACTCATCGCCGATATAAAGTCCGACGCCGTTGCATAGCTCAGAAATAGGGATGCTGTACCCTGTTGAGTCATATCGGCCTTCTCGATTTGTCCCGGACTCCGTCGGATTTCGACTGAGATTATTAGGCCGCGAAAGCCTGAGGGGCTACGATGGTTTACTATGGCAAATTGAGTCCGGGTTGTGAACGCTGCCGGCAGCGCAAGGTCAAGGTACGTCATAATTCACAGTTGTTGGACATGAGATGGCCTCCTTAAACCAACGCGTCTCGGATCTTGGTGGGCTAATCATGTCTGCCCTTGCGTCAGTGTGACTTGCGAAAGCCTAGTTGTCTAAGGTGTGAGAAAGCAAACACACAATGTCCAGGCTTTCGGAAAATGAGCGACGTGATGTTTCGCGATGAGACGAAGCGCATCATCCGCAAGGCTCGGTGGACTTACGAGCCAGGGGCGGCTGTCCAGGGCGTGGTCCCTACACCACGAACTGCAGACGATGCATTGGAGATCTACCAGCTTGCCCATCCCATCAAGGACACTGGAGTTCAGTTCTTCTTTGCTAATTATGCCTGTGGTGCTCCGCCTCTCTCCAAAGAGCACCGATCCTGGCTTCTTCATACATACTACGAAGACGAGTACAACCACGCCCTACGAGCAGCCATAGAAGCAGTAGGGATAGGCGCTCTATCAAACATATACCTCGCTCCTGACTTGGCGTCCAAGTCTAAGGAACGATACTGTCGAGCATTGATAGCAACCAAGCAGGCTTTGAATGATCCGGAACAGTGTCGAGCAGATACGACATTAATGGCAGTCATTTTACTGGGCACGTACGAGGTAATACGAGCCAACCTGTTGAACCACATTTTCAACTTATCAAGTCATAGTTTATCAGTCTCGAGACGGTAGGGAACTTTCGCTCGTGGGCCACTCATACCGAGGGTGCTACAACGTTACTAAAGCTTCGGGGAAAGCAACAGTTTGAGAGTACACGCGGAAGAGAGCTTTTTATGCAGCTTAAGTCTCAAATAGTAGGTCCGCCAACTGCAATAATCTGTCTCCCTTGTCCGAATTGCCTCTCACATCTCATAGCTATTTGCTTGCATGCAAAAGAACATTGCCGCTCCTCGGGTGCTCCTTGAAATGGAAAGGAACTTCGAATCCAGTGCCGGGCGCAAACAAGAGAAGATTGGGAAGCCCAAGGCACTGGGAAATATGTGTTTCCAACTTCTTGACCTTCTCGCTGCCTATGAGAAGGGGGAACCGGCTGACCTTGAAGATGTGAACACTACTGCTATTGCTTTTGCCAATGACCTAGAGGCTTGGAAGAAGACTTTACCGCCAGCTTGCCATTATACCACATCAGACCTTGATGATTCTTCTTTCGATCGATATTTCCAAGGAAAACGCCACATATATACCAGCCCCTGGATGGCGCAGGCCTGGAACAACTGGCGTATGCTGCGAATCATGGCAAACAGCATCATCCTGCAAACAGCCACCAGGTCCGGCACACAGAACAGTGAAAGGATCTCTACCGCTACATCCATTATACAAAGCTCAGCCACGGAAATTTGTATCTCTTCTCCAGATTTCATTGGTTCGCCTCGTAAGCTTATGAACGTGGCTCTGTTTCAAAACCCGCTGACAATAGTTGCCAGGTTCAGCTACCTTGATTTTCCCGCTCTATATCCTATCTCAGCAGAATGCGGTCCCTCCCGAAGAGCGGATATGGGCCGCAAAACAGCTCCGCTGCATTGGTTCTTCCATGGGGGTTCGGCCCGCCTGTCTCTTGGCCAACGCTATTTCAGGGGCCGAGGACAATTCCGGAAGGATATTTACTGGTTCTACTTAACTAAACCTCGAGTATTTTGATTTCAGGACATGATATCAATGTGTGATACGCGCAATATAGTATATTGTTAATTACACCTCGCATCACGTCTTGCATTTGGAACCGCCCCTTCTATGCCTGTACACAGGTATGCCAGTAGCCGGCACTAAAACGGACACCCCAGTTTTTTTATTACTATAAAAGCTAGCTGTGATTTCTTTCGGCAACGACAGGCCCTCTTTATTATGGAGTGCCAGCCTGGACGTAGACCAAGTTGCTGCGGACCGGGATATTCTTCTTCGATTTGCCAGGAGATGCCGCGTCGACCCACGCCAGCTTCAAGCCCTTCCTGAAGAGAATACAATGAGTGCTGCCTCCATGATGAAAGGTCCCAAGCTCTTCGCCCTTCGCAACCATCTGCGGAAGGTTGTTTCGGAACTTTTCCCCGATGGTGCAGGTCGATACATCGACCATTCCAACATAGATACATGCTATCAAACCCACTGGATCCTCTGCCTGAATGTAAAACACGGCCCGCGTTGCGACATGTGTGATATAGCCTTGAGCCCGGTCAGGAGCAGTCGGATCAGGCCCTCCTGGACCTGCAAAACCAGTAATGGTGGGCTCTGAGAAATACGTTCCATTTATCACCTCTGCGTGTACAACTTTGCCTGCCACGGGAGAGTGCCACCGGTGATAGGAGGTAGCACTCAAGAATGCCTGATACACCGTACCCCCGACAAACTCTCTTGCCCTTCTGTTGCGGTTCAGCATCTCGGCGACCGAGTATGGCTGACCCTTGAGCCAGAAGGTGTCAAACTCCTTGGCCTCGGTCTGGAGCGCATAAGGGGATGACTCGCACGAATTGACGACCCATCTGGGGTCGTCTGGAAAAGCAACAGGGCGGATCTTGTCCATGTTCCTGAACTTTCTGACGAAAAAGTCATCCCAGGATCCAAAACCCCAGTGTGGGCGCGAGGGATCACACTCAAAAAGCTGGTCGAATCGAAGTGGTTCTTGGCCATCAACGTTTGTGTCATTTTCCAAAATCGCCAATGCTTCTCGGCTCAGCCATCCGTCTGGCTCGGATGTGAGGACGTACTGAGACTTGCTCGTTGTAAGAACGTCCTCTCTCCAAGCGTCAAGAATCTCCTTGAGCTTCTCGTTGACCTCGGGCTTCAGGAAGAAGGCATATCCGCTCTGCGTTGCCATGGGCCAGCCCAAAATCGCGGCGAATGGAAACCCAACAATACCAAGGCCGTATTTGGTAACACTCCATTGGGGTGCAACCTCTGTCATGATGACGGCAAAGAGGTCGAGCATATGCTTGTAGTTTCGAACTTGTTTGTTACCAATGGGATCGTGGAGATAGGGCTCCTGCTTAGGGACCTCATCGAACATGGCCGAGGCAAGCATGCGCAGCTCGGCGTTGCTCTCAATGAGGTCGTTGAGGTCTTGAACGGGTTTAGGCCAGAAGGGGAGGGCCCGGCCTCGCTGTATTTTATCAACAGCGTCGACCAGCTTCCGAGACCAGTCTACCGGAATCTGAGAATCCTTTGGCGGCGGCCAATGGCCATCAGGAGGAGGGTAGTGATGGGGTGCAAGAGAAGTCATGTTGAGATGGATACGCATGTTTTCTTAAAGAGTGTCGGTTCAGTAGACAAAACTGATTGGGAAATTCAGGCTCTGGGTGTTGAATAAACGAATGGCGGACCTCCAACTATTTGTGGAAGGATGGTGAGATGAGCGGTCAAAGAGGGTCTGAGCAACGTATTTAACCTTTCTAGTCACATATTTGGTTACATTCCCAACCACTCCGACCCCTGATGGAGCGTCGCACGTAATTATCTTGTCACCATTCTTACCTAGCCACTGTCTAAGACAAGCAGGGAGGCCCCGATCAACTAATCGCCTTGTGCTAGCGATGAGCCACTGGACTGGAATCCGATGTCCGAGACACAAGCCTATCCCCAATGTCCCATCGGGGGGCACGGGCGCACGCTGCATCACATACCTGCATCGGAGCTCGTATCTTCGGTAGTGATTCCGAAGAAGTACAAACTGCAGCATGATAAATTAATTCAGTGTTCGACATGAATGTGTCATTGCATTCGGGCCGGACTGTAACTTCATTGACTTTCTAATCCACCGAAACCTTCCGCCGATTAACCTTTATTACTCCGACAATCATGACTCATCCTCCGATTTCCTCCCCTCTATTTGCGAGCGACGTCGCTCTCGTTATTTTTGACGATGATGATTGGAATATAGATAGCATGGTGGATAGTAGTTTAAGAAGAGAGGAAGTCTCATGGGGGAAGTATAGGTAATCTTTATAACGCCTAAGAAGCAAGAGAATAATCTCTTGGGATGTGTTAGAGCTAAAATCTAATTTATCTTAAATCTTAATAACTATAGGTAACTATATTAGCATCGGGTTTATTACAATTCTAGAGATATGGAAAGACATGGTGTTCTTTGTTGTGGTGAAGGCAAGCTGCCGGCAGCCGCGCACATCAGATAATAATAGTTCTTTTGTTGACATGTTTCCCCTGATTCCCCTGAGGGTGGTAGAGTTATGATACCAACCAATGAAAAAGCTGGAGCGGGGCAATCGTGAAGCTGGGCCGAGACAGGGTCACGCGACAGTGTCACGCGACACGGTACGGCTCGGCAGAGGGTATCAATATGTTGTGCGACACGATGATCAAACGATCAGGACCGAACAAGTCACACCTTCGGGTGGGAAAGGGAGACGGAATATGTAGCCGAGTGCTGAGACATTCAAAGCCATTCATTTGCTGTAGAGAATCGTCAGCATTTTCAACTGCTATGCATGTACAGCTCCTGCACTTGTGGCTGATGGGAGATTCTAGATGGCTGGGCCGTAGATTAGGGGTAAGAAGCACCCATGTGCAGACCTATGGTTGGATTCGGAGGCAAGATGAAGTTGATGACTGGACCTTTTTCGCCTCAGGCGACCGAGCAAACAAGTCGTCGACAACCAGCGGCACACAGATTATCGAAGTGCTTGTTGCAGTGAAACACGCTTCCGATTGTCTCGTAATACGAGATTTTCCTCCGATTTGCACGACCTAATGACAGGACATATCACAAGGAAAGCATAGATTGTAGCCGGATACAGGGGTTAGCTAGATATTATCGCGTCGATCCGCCACTTTGTCGGCAGACGAATACACTTGAGCCATCGAAGCGACCCTTTTCCATATACCGCCAAGAGTTCTCGGGGCAAAACTAAACCTCACACATAACCGGCAGCGGTGGGACAGATGTCGAGACCATGATCCAGCGCCACTGGTAATTTTCGCAGAGGAAGTCACAGTTCTTGAACGCGACAGAGGCGATCGTTCCGACAGCAATGCCGAAGGCAGCCCACATCTAGCCGTCTTGATCAGTATAACCTAGCTAGAAGATATTAAACCAGAACTCATCTGCCACATCATGGTAAGGGCGCCGCGGATATTCTTAGACGTAAACTCGACAGAATAGATAGGGGTGGTGATAGACATAGGACCAACGATAAACCTCAAGATGAACCGGGCAGCGATGAAGTTGTGCCATCTATGATTAGTGACAACATCTGTTTCTCGATTCAGTACACTAATACTCACGATTCATAGACGGAAATCCAGATGCTAGTTACTACAGAGATACAGTAGGCGATAAAGATTTCCCCGCGTCGTACTAAATATTTGTTCTGGAAAGAGCTGAACCAGCAGCCAACGACACAGGAGCAAAGGTACAGAGCGTTGTTGATAAGGCCTTACAACCATCTGTCGGTGATGTTGAACTTATCATAGAAAACCTGGACACATGAGTCAGAATTCACACGATCTGCCAATCTGGAGTAAATGATACGCCAACTAACCTGTGCGCCGTTGACTGCAGTCCGATCCATTCTCCAGCCAACGGTACAGCTGAGGCAAAGAGTGCAAAGGAAGAGAGTGCAAAAGGTCGATGGCTTCCCCTTCCCCTCCTAAGGAATCATTGGGATGGAAGAGGGGCAAGATATTAGAAATAATCCTAGATGTTTTAGAGATAAGAGCTAGTTGAGACTATTATAGAGATAAAACCAAGAAGCCGGCATTAGAACTGTTGTGCACAAGTGACGAGATCGCGATTGTGGCTGGAGTTGTCGTGATTCTTCGGGACCAAAGTCGGCCCGGTGGTTCAATTGGCTGTGAGCCCCGAAGGAAGCCGCTGGGTGCCGTTATCGCTGATCGAGTCGGAATGCAAAGGGGCTCTTTGGATCGCGAAGGAGGCTCTTGAGGAATGCGTTGAGGGCCCTAGGTAGGAAGATATGAGGCAGCGCCAAAGTAGCTCTGACGAAGTGCTGTCGATGGCTTTGAAGGCAACAATTGTTTTTCGAACTGGAGAATTTGAGCTATATATACGGAATGGCTAACGGCTTGAGACGGGACAAAATGGGTTTCAACCTGGAGGACAGGAGCTGAGTTGTTAGGCTGCATTGCTGCCCACTCGGACTGAAATAAGAAATACGGCAAGGTAAAATAGGAAATACGGTTACTGTTTTATGATAAAAAGGAGATGCTGTGACCATCAAGGTTTTTCTTTTCGCCATACTTGACCTCGAGATAGGAAACACGGTAATGCTCAACCGGTTGGAGAAAGAAAATCCGGTGATGGGGAGGCTGATCCTACTACCCATGAGGCTGTAGTGGGAAACATAGTAAAGCGCAGTTACTGACGATGAGATGAAATAGGAAATACGGTGACAGGCACCCAAAACACTCACCTTGACCTATAGGCAAATGTGTTGGCACTGGGTTTATTGTAATGCAAGAGATGTGAAAAGACGCGGTGTTTGTAGTAGGGAAGGCAAGCTTTCCTTGACAGAGCAAACGAGCAATTTAGATAGTGCCAATTATTTTCTTGGCCCGCGTGGGTATGAAACAAGCGACATGAAAATGCAGTAGACTATCAATTTGTGTGTGGTCCGGGTGCTATCTGAGGGGAGAAGAAACATTCCCGCTTGCCTCAAAAAAGATATCGATCTTTAGAGCTCAGCTCGCTCTGGCAACTGTTCAGGCTCAAAGGTCATACAGGCTAAAACTAGAGATTCCTCTTCACCAGGCGCATGGATAACCTACTGGCCCAGCTTTCTGAACCTCAGCCTAGCGTAGAGAGGATAGCCTTGCGGGCTTGCATTCAGGGTCATGGTGAGCTTATCCCGAACCGCCCCCTCTATCCTCCATTTGCAAAGTTGTATCGCAAAGCCCCGGCGGTGGTACTCGGGCAGTGTCCCCAATATCTGCAGCTTGGTCTGGTTCGTCCCGAACTTGCTGAAGTACTTTTCGGCGCTCTCCTTCAAGGCCGCCTGGAAGACCGCCAGACGCTTGGAGTTGGCATCCCTTCGAGGGAGGCCTACTTTGCGGGCGTCCCCGGGCGCTGGACGGGTGGGATGGTTAGGCATGTTCTGGCTCTTGACGGTAAGACACACTCACGCGAGTTGGGAATGTAACCAGGCCCATGGGCCCGTTTGTTGACGTACGAGATATCCCAAATCTAAAAGGAGATGATGAGCCAGGCTTGGTCTGGGACATGGTGCCTGCGGGAAGAGCAGAGGAGGCAGGGGCAGTAAGGCGCGTGATTACTGCAGTACACAGCGAGAAGAGATTCCACGTACTATGAATGCTTTGGCGAAAGAACGAAATGGGAGGGCGATGGCCTTGATCTCCTTCTGTGATACCATTGCCCTACTTACATCGACCCGAGAGCGCATAGCAAATAGTAAAGATAGACTGTGATATTAGATAACACAGGTAAACTAGGGAGCTCGACTGTCAAGGAATTACAGTAACGACGCCACAGAAAGGAAGTATAGTGGCTAGCATAAGGCTGACTGAGGCTTGTGCTACACCGGCTTTGTCTCCTTCCACAGCCACAGCTCACTCAGCGTGGCCGCTCCGGCAACGGCATCCCGGTGCAGCTACCCCAGCGGGCTCCAAGAAACAATCCTCCCACATCCCTCCACCTGACCCTGACCTCCTGCTACCTTCATTCTTCGAGGCCTGCGACTTTCTGTTGTTTCCGGCCTTTGATGCTGGGGCGGACCTTCATGTGAATCATGAGATGCTGAACTGGGTCGTTGGTCTTGATGCTAGTAGCAGGGGCCATGTCAACGTCAAAACTGTTCGAGGAGGCACGACTAGCATGTCTTCTGCTACTTTATTCAATGAAAGCTGGTCATTCAACTCGCTCTTATCAGTTGACACCTTTATCACTGCACCAGCCTTCAATTCAATGTCTTACTCCAACGCTGCCCAATCTCTGCACACCTCTTCCCTCAGCAACACCTCGGTCGAGAGTAGTCTGAACTCATTTCCAGCTTGTATTGAAGACCTTCCAATGCATCCACTGGGCCAGTCCCCTACTCGGCCGGCAGAAAGGTTCGGAGAATATAACCGAGAGATTGATGATAGCGTCACGTTGCCGCAACCCACTCCTTAGGCCACGAAGAGGAAGAGGGGAGGGCAAAGTCCAGAATCTCAACATGTAAGAGCAGCGTGGTCCATCTTTTCTATCTCGATAGTTGACCATATCTTACCGGCAATTCAGCAAGTCTGCCGAACGTGATTTGCAGAGCCCTGGTTCTAACAAAGACCAAGGCTTCGCCGGCTCTTTAGGTATCCTCAATAGACTTGAAGAGTCAGCATAACAGGACCTGAAGAAAATCTCCGCGGCTGCACAGAAGACTTGACTTTTATTATCTTAAACTAAGAATACCAAAGCAGGAGCAACAAGACCAACCTAATCATCCTCTGCGTCACGAGGGTCATGCTCCTGCCAAAACTTGTCATAGTTGTCCCAGGTCTGCGAGGGAAAAGCAAGCGGAACAGTGATAGGACCAAACGGAATTCCGTGCTTCTCAAACTCTTCAAGCCGGGCTTGAGTCACTGGCCTGGTCTTGTTGACGCTATACACCGAGATTCGATGGCAGGAGCTAGTGACGTGCAAGCCCCAGTTCCAAGCTGTGCGGACATTGGGAGGTTGTGTGTTCAGAGAGTTGTCCCAGCAGCGGCAGACAATCTCAACCCATCCCTCAACGTCGCAGGGAAGTTCAAACTCCCAGATACGCCAGGTCCATCTGCGCTTCTTGGAAAGGTTTTCGATTGGGATCGTGTACCAGTTAAAGCCGCCGTCGGCTGAGAGTTCCACGCGTTCGGGCCATCGCCCACCTCCAGAATAGGCCCAACCCTTGCAGCGGATCTTGCCGTTGTGAATGACGACCTGCTTCGTCCACGGTGACATAATGGCAGAGCTGACCGGCATTTCTTGAATCTGAATGCCATCCGTGAACTTGAAGTTGTGCTTTCCGACTTGCTGGGGGAAGTAGAGGTACTCCTGGCTTTGAACTGGTGCCCGTGATGGCTCCTTGATGGCTTTGATACGATATAGCCACTTGACGCTCCTGGCTCCAATGTAGCCAAACACAACGATGCGCAAAGGGTATCCATGAATCCTAGGTAGGACCTCTCCGTTCATCTCCCAAGCTAGCATGACCTCGTTCGCTTTGACCTTGGACCACGGAACACTGACAAGGTAGTTCATAGTCTTGTCGTCCTTGAAGTAGGTGTCGGCACCGTAAAACTCCAAGTGCTTGGCGCCATCGACCAGACCACCACAGGCCTTGACTACCTTCTTCAGGCTCACGCCGACATATCGGGCAGTGCCAATCGCTCCCTCGGCCCAGGGTGCCTGCGGAACTTCGTCACCTTGACCAGCATACTTGAGGATTTGCTCAATGCGGCGAGTTCCTGAGCACTGCATTGTGATGTTCTTTTCCATGCGTGGGAACTTGGACTCGTCCATAAGATCATCCAACGTGAAAGAACGAGGATTTGCCACAAGACCATCCAACAGAAAGCTGTAGTCCTCTTTCTCGATAATAGGAATACCTCCATGATTTCTCACAAAATGAAGGGAATTGGGAGTGAACTCCTTGTCGGTGACGAGGCGCTTGGGTGGTTCTCCGTTGTAGGGGAACTGAAGAAGATGAAGCATATCGGGGTGCTTCTCCTTGAGAACAGTCGCCCAGGAATCTTCAGGGACTTTTGTGAGCTCACCGCCGAGCGCATGGTGCCACATCTTCCAGTGGGTACCGGGAAGAACTGGGTTGGTCGCGGGGATAGGGCCAAGCTGGAACTCTGGGTTGGGCGGGAAGGTCTGGGACGTGAGGATCTTGTGCGCGACGGCCTTCTTGTCGGGGTAGTTCTCCCACTCAACGAATCTTGCAAAGGAGACTCGATCAGTCGTGAACAAAGATAGACGGGGGCCAACAAGATGCCCAGTGTCGCGGCCCAGAATAACTTACCCAGTCCACCCCTTTCTTTCGGCAGCAAAGAGCTTGTCGCGGTCACCGACCTCTTTCAGGGCTTGCTCATCCTTGGTGAGCGGACCGAATGTCTGGGGGTCCAAGGCCTTGGTCTTGGGCCCCGTCATGTCAAGGACTGGGAGCACAGCTCCAGACAGTCCCTGCTCGATCTTCCATTCATCGGGACGATTTGTGGTCTTCATGATTGGTAAAAGATGCTCTTTTCGGCGATTGGGGCGTGCAATTGGAAGATGAGGAGAGGCAGAGGTGAGGGGAATGGGTGTAGATACCCTTATACCTCATATTACGCATGCCAGCCATGACGAGGGAACGGGTCATCAAAGTCGCGAAGCTACCATCAGCTCAACCCAAGACAGGTTCAGTAGGACAATCGGCCCAATGAGAGGAGTTAGCTTCGGTAAGGTTTGTCTGAGCTGCGTAATTAGCTTGAAGCCACCAGCTCCGAGATTGGCTGGATAAGCAATTGGCTTTCTGCCAGGATCGCGTCTAGCCATTTTGCTTGTCTCAGGGTCTGATCCACCCTCCCTGACATTGCGATTATGTCTAAAACCTTGATGTCAGAACCGTGCAATGGGAATTTTCGTTCAACAAATCTCGACGCCATCAATGGCTGGAGCGATACGAGTGCGGGGGTTGGTGCGTGAAGAGGCATGGGTGACAATCATCATGACATTAGTGGCGGGCGTGTACCCTTGCGGGGTTGTTGACCCTGAATTCAGACGTGATTCCGGCTGTTCCGTCACTATGAAAGCAGAGTTGATGGAGAATCGATGATAAAAATGCGTTGTAAGTCACTTGAGAACGACAAGACAAGGCCCTTGCCAATTGCAATCAAACCCTTCGTACTGTGAGGATCAGTTGGTGCATATCGTCATGGTCAATTATTATCTTAGCCACTCATTCGGGGACTCGGGCTGATTACCGAATCACAGACTACTTCGGGCGACAATCCGCTCTGTACACTTGCCAATGGTGAGGCATTCCTTTGCGTGTCTTGACTGAGTATTTGGTCTGACCAGCATCGTCTAGGGCAACCAAGTGAAAATCCTGGCTCAGTCCAGCAGGTTCGCTATGGCAACACTAATGGGGGCTTGATTGTTTTGAGTGATACTCAAACACTCGAGGTCCTGGCTCATTTTGCGCGTGAACGCATTCCTGAAAGGTATGATATCGCCCGTCCTAAGTCCTGATCTCTAACAAGCCATACTCATCATCAAATACAGAAGCGTTCACGCCAAAGCCGCTGGCGCTTTTGGAGAATTTGAGGTCCTCGAGGATGTCTCGGACTTGACGGACGCCAAGTTTCTCTCCGAAGTCGGGAAGAAGACAAAGATCTTGACTAGGATTTCCACTGTAGGCGGCGAAAAGGGGTCCAGCGACACAGTCCGAGATGTTCGGGGTTGGGCAACCAAGTTTTATACCGAAGAGGGTATCCAGGATTTTGTATTCAACGACCTTCCCGTCTTCTTCATTCGAGATCCCATCAAGTTTCCATCTATGAACCGAAGCCACAAGAGACACCCCCAAACCAATGTGCCAGACAATTCCATGTTCTGGGATTTCCATGTCAACAATCCGGAAGGCATTCATGCTCTGATGCACTTGTTTGGACAGCGCGGTATCCCGGCCTCTTTGAGAAATATTAACGGCTTCAGTGTTCACACCTACACCTTGAATAAAGCTGTGAGTTTTGAATGACATGCGTGCGTCATGAAAAAGACTAATGGCATCTAGGATGGCAGTTATGTTTACGTCAAGTGGCATTTCAGACCCAATGATGGCATCAAATGCATGGATGCCGATACAGCCGTTCGTCTGGCGGGATCGGACCCAGACTACCACGTCAAGGACCTCTTCAAAGCCATCGAGAGGGGGGACTTCCCCAGCTGGTCGGTATACATCCAGGTCATAAAGCCCGACGAGGTTAAGTCAGCTCCTATCGACATTTTCGACGACACCTACACTTGGCCGTTTGAGAAATATCCATTGCGCCTCGTTGGACGATTGACCCTCAACAAGAATGCAAGTCAGCCACTATCCAGCCTGTCTGGCACAGTACTAACGGGGTGTAAATAGCCCAATAACTACTTCCAGGACATTGAGCAAGCCTGCTTCTCGCCCTCGAATATGGTACCGGGCATTGGACCTTCTGCTGACCCAGGTTGGCTGTCTCGGTGTCTCTGTATTAAGGAAGTATCTAATTTGGCCATCAGTTCTCCAAGCAAGAATGTTTAGCTACCCAGATGCTCATCGCTATCGGTATAGATGTCCCATGGCCCCCTTCACCGACCCATCACTAACAAACTCAAAGAGTAGGGCCCAATTACTTTCAACTACCCCCAAACAGGCCTACCAACACGGTTTATGCGCCCTATGTTCGAGATGGCCCGGGAACCATCAATGGCAATTACGGTGGGGACCCTGATTATGTCTTCTCGGAGCTACGTCCAGTCAATGTGGGTAAGAGAGTTCAGATGCCGACTCATGAGCTTTGGACGGGACATGTGACTGCGTTTTCAACGTCGGTCACCGACAAGGACTTTGAGCAAGCACGAAAGCTGTGGCATATCATCTGCGACGAGCCGAATGGAAAGGACCAGTTTCTCCATAATATTCTCCCCACCCTGGGAGATGTTCCTGACAAACTGAGGGGAGAAGTTCTTGGTAAGTCACTGGTCCTGAGTCAAGTCCTTTATCGCGAGGATAGTTGTTAACATTTGTGCAGACTACTTTGGACGTGTTGACGAGAAATTAAAGGAAGTGCTTAAGCAAGGGCTAGCTAAGTAATTGAGCGTTGGTATTTGTAGGAGGCACCTGGAGTGTTGCACGGTTGACTGAAGGGCGGTGTATTCAGACTGAACACTTCATCAAAATGGAAACGCGCGACTGAAAAGTCTGCTAGGGTACGTAGTCATTGGGAGTCTAATGTTACATCTACTCTCGACTTGGTCTTGTTGGGGTTGCCAGGGGCCTCCACCTCAGGTAATTTAGCCAAAGCTGGGGAACAACCGTTTGAGACCCTGGCCTAGGTATGATTCGCCGAGTGCACCAAAGTCACCAACTCTTGCTGTCTTGACACCTCATGGTCTTTGAGCATTCCTCCCCGTGCATATTTTAGCTGCTAATTAGGCCCGACTGGTTATGCATTAGGCAAATAAGCGCTCTGCCTTAGCCAGCAGCCTTATATGACACAGAAAGAAGACCTGGCTGTCCATAAAGCTTGATAAACTCTTTACATGATTAACAACCAATTCTGCGTTTGAAGCATTCTGTAGTTCTAGTCTCCTTGCCCTCTGACGATCGTGGCTTGTGTTTCCGCTCCTTGAGTACCTGCCTGGTCTGTAGATATCTCATCACAAATTATGACAAGCGAAATACTCTCCCGTCTGTTCAGCTTCGCGGTTACTTAGAGATACTACAAAGAAACTGATTTTTCCGAAAATCTCTCACAGGCAGTCGGATAAGGTGCCGGCATCACCCTCGTGGCCCAGGTTGCAACGCGTTTTCCAGGTTATTCAGCCTGAATCGCGATTGTCACATTGACAGGCCTTGGCCTGCGTTCAAACTTGGTATTGATCCGCGATACCAATGCTACTACCCCGCATACTGGCAAATAGAGCCGGGTAATTTCGCAAATGGTCAGACCAGGATCTTGGTGGAACGACTTAGATATGAGGGGAAGACCCCATCTTCCCCGTATGGAGAAGATATGGAATATCCACAAAGTAATTTTATGGTTTATATGATATAACGAGAGTACCAGACCCTCTATTCTGTTCCTTGAGAAGCCAGACATTCTACTCGGCAGCACACGGCACGGCAGTGTTACAACTCCATCATGGGTGCCGACGCTCATGGCGCGTACGACGCGGCGCTGGAGAGGCGCCAGGCCCTGATGGGCGAAAGCGGCGCAAAGGCACTGGTCAAGAACTTCAAGGTTGCTCGAATTGCCGCCTTTGCGTGTATTGGCGGAGTTCTCTATGGGTACAACCAGGGCATGTTCTCGGGCATTTTGGCTATGCCGGCATTTGGGAAGCGTGAGTCGAGACCGTTGCAGCCTGGCCATCGTCCAATTATGCTTACTTTTAGGAAATTTTAGATATGGACGGGTACATCGATAACCCTACCAAGAAAGGATGGTTGACGGCCATCCTAGAACTCGGGGCTTGGCTGGGAGCTGTGCTCTCGGGCTTTGTTGCCGAAGTGTGCTCCAGAAAGTATGGCATTCTTATCGCCACATCGTTTTTTATTCTGGGAGTCATTGTCCAAGCTACATCTATCGCTGGTGGCCACGAAGCTATTCTTGCTGGTCGATTCATCACGTACGTCAACGACGCAGACTTTTATGTGAACAGAGGCTGACGAAACGAAGCGGAATGGGCGTTGGAAGCTTGTCCATGATTGTCCCTCTTTACAATTCTGAGTGTGCGCCTCCGTAAGTGGTCTTCTTTAACTCCCCCTTCCGCAGAGTCTAAGTTTTGCAGCGAGGTTCGAGGCGCCCTTGTTGGCTTGCAGCAGCTTGCCATCACCTTTGGCATCATGATTAGCTTTTGGATTGACTAGTGAGTGCAAGGAAGTCTGTGTCCTCTTCTAACTACTGACTCGACCCAGCGGTTGCAACTACATTGGCGGAACCAGTGTCGATACTCAATCAGATGCTGCCTGGCTAGTACCTATCTGCATCCAAGTTGTTCCTGCAATCATCCTTTTTGTTGGTATGATCTGGATGCCCTTTTCTCCTCGGTGGCTGCTCCACCACGACCGCGAGGAAGAAGCTCGCAAAATCCTCGCCGACCTCCGAGGCCTGCCCCAGGACCACGAACTAATTAATCTCGAGTTTCTCGAAATCAAAGCACAGTCGCTCTTCGAGAAGCGAAGTGTTGCTGAGCACTTCCCCCACCTGCAGGAACCAACTATATGGAACACGTTTAAGTTGCAGACCATTGCCATTCTAGCCTTGTTCCAGACAAAGGCCATGTTTAGGCGAGTTATAGTTGCAACCGTGACCATGTTTTTCCAACAATGGACTGGAATTAACGCCGTAAGTTTAAGCCTGAAGCATGGACTATATTTCATGGTATTCTAACAGCAACAGGTTCTCTATTATGCACCTCGCATCTTCCAACAACTTGGTCTCAGCGAGACAACTACTAGCTTGCTAGCAACCGGTGTGGTTGGGGTTGTCATGTTTATCGCCACTATCCCCGCTGTCCTATGGATCGACCGAGTCGGCCGCAAGCCTATCCTCACCATTGGCGCCATCGGCATGGGCACTTGTCACATCATCATCGCCGTCATTCTTGCCAAGAACATTGGCCATTTTGACGAGCAACGCGGTGCCGGTTGGGCAGCTGTTTGTATGGTTTGGCTGTTTGTTGTTCACTTTGGCTGTAAGTTTGGCTACCTTAGCAACGGGTGATAATTGCGCCGCTGATCGCTTGATTGCAGACTCATGGGGCCCTTGTGCTTGGATTATCATCGCTGAGGTTTGGCCACTGAGCACCCGACCTTACGGTGTGTCAATTGGGGCTTCTAGCAACTGGATGTGAGCGTTTCACGACCCATTTCCAGATCAGGTCTAACATTCACAGGAACAACTTTATCGTCGGCCAAGTCTCGCCAGACATGATTGAAGGCATCACGTACGGCACTTATATCCTGTTCGGACTGTTGACATTTCTCGGTGCAGGGTTCATCTGGTTCTTTGTTCCGGAAACGAAGCGTCTCTCGCTGGAAGAAATGGTATCCTCCACCATACCCACCATTCATTCAGACCTATGCTAACACATCGACTCAGGATCTCATCTTCGGCTCGAAGGGCACTGCACAGGCTGACTTTGAACGGATGGAAGAGATCAATCGAGACATTGGCCTCAATGCGATCCTTCAAAGAGAGCCTGACGTTCGTCTCTCGGACGACCTGGAGAAGGAGGCGGGTGCTCGGGCTGTTGCGCGGGATTAAGACGACAAAGAATGCACAGGAACGAAATCAAGATGGAAAGGATTCAGATTGAGTAAAAGGGTCACTTCATATTCGACGGGCCTAGACAAGTTCCCCGCTCTTGTGGTTTGCAAGCTTCTGTTAACGTTAAATCGCCGAGGTGCCAGAAGTCCTTCACTAGGTAGCTATTGCACAACTAACCCGTATCAAAGTTTCCGTAGTTGAGATCAAACATTGTCTGTGGCAAGATGATTGATATCTTTCTGATGTGCGCGGCTGCCGGCAACTTGCCTTCACCATAACAAAAAACACGTCGGACGATTGATATCATCCTCGGGGAAGGGGGGCGGTTAGACTGGTGCTACTAACACTTATCTAGGCTGTAAATTCATCGGGGCTTATGGAGAGGTATACAATGCGCAGTAGAATTTCATATTACTGGATATAGCATTTAAACTCGTGAACAAGACTGAAACAAAACTATTTAAATACCGTGACTGCTTGAATGTCCATGGGTATATCTTCATGCATCCCTAACACATAATCATGCAAACATGGGAAATACTTCCTAGCCTAATTGCCCTCCACCTCAGCCCGAGTATCGGCCAATGGTGATGCCTCCTGAATCTCGTGGGCCTCCATCTTCCAGTGCTTAAACATCCTCGTCGGCAGCCTCATCTGAAACATGTGATCAATCTCCTCCATGCTGCGGCCCTTCATCTCAGGAATCCACAGCCAGGTAAGAAGAACACCAATAGCGGATAATCCGCAAAAGACAAAACCAGTCTTGGCTCCGAGTGCTGCCTTATCTCGACTGAAGAGCTGGGGCAGAACCACTGCTAAGGTGATTGATGAACCTTGAGCAGCCACGCCTCCGATGCCTTGCGTGAGGGCTCGAAGTTGCAGGGAACTTGTCTCTCCCATAATGGCATATCCTGCAGGCCAGCAACCCAAGCCACAAGTTACAATAACAGCGATCATGATTCCGCCAGCAACGTAAGTAAGCGTGGAACTTGACCAGAAACCAGTGACACCCATCGCTCCCCATAGGAGACCGGCAATGCCCATAGACACAATCGTCATGTTCCGTCGGCCGGCTCGAGAAAGAAGCCAGAACCCGATGCCGTTAGCGATCATTCCTGCAACAATACCAAAGATCTGGAGCAGCAAGCTGACGCTCGACTCCATACCGAAGCTCTGCAGGAAAGGAGTCGAGTTTGAGAGCAGGTCCAAACCAAATAGGGCAGGAAAGACGTTGGCCAGCATAACGATCATGGTCCGGCGAAGATCGGTACCCCTGAAACACGCCCAGTAAGAGGCTGATCTGGTTGCCGCTTTTTCCTCCTCGATGGTTGCCCGGATCTTCTCCAGCGCGATATGGGGGTTCACCTTCGGGGCGAAAAGTCTCGTCGCCGATCGGATCGCTCGCTCTTCTTTGCCGGCTCGGATGAGGTAGGCAGGGCTATCAGGCATGAGGCAGGACAGGATGAAGGGGCCGAGGCAAAGAATCCACTGTGAGCCGAATGCTCCCAGGTAACCAGTCGAGCCCTCGATTTTGTTGACGACAAACACGACTATTGCTCCAATGAGTTGTCCGATCAGGGTGAAGGTTGGGAACAAGGCCATGGCTGATCCCCTCAGGGCTGTCGGCGAGTTTTCAGACACCCAGGTGAGACAGGTGGTCTTGATGATACCGACAGTGAAGCCCTGAATCGTCAAACCCGCAGTGATCATGGCACGCTTGGTGCCCTGGGGTTCGGGCAAGTGGGAGAAGAAGATGCAGGCGATGGCAATGGCCGAGATGATGCTGCCAACCATGAGACTGAATCTTCGTCCAATACGGTCCTGCATCCAGCCTCCCACGACGGCGCCGAGGGCCGAACCAGCAGGTGGAAGTGCCATCCACAAAGTCAGCCAGTTGCCCGGTATAGATTGTTCACCATCAATCTTTGCTCCGTAGTCCGCCTTGAAAGAGTCGACACCAGTGATGGCACCGACAATAACGAGATCGTAACCCCATCCGATGATAGGGATGGTCATGGCCAAGCAATAAGCTGCAATTCTGGGGTAGAGCTTTAACGCTTGGCCTAGTGGTAGCTTATCCTCTTTGTCATTTGTGGTGCTCTGGTCTGACGTTGTACCTGCAAGAGACGCTCCCGGGTCATAGGCAGTGGGTTCATCTTGCGGGACAGACCGCCATCGTGTTGATGTTAACTCGATATAATCCGGGGCCAGATCGTCTGACTTTGTCGGTTCGTCGATGGGATTGTAGCCGCTCATACCGAGAGGGAGCTGATAGCGTGGTGATAAAACTCGAGTGTTGGTGTTTGTTGTTGGGTAATAGTTAATAATGTAAAAGTAGTGTGAAATTAAGATTTCCGAGATGCAGAGAGATTTATTAAAATATAGTTTCGATATTAAGCATAACCTTCTCAAATGCTACCTTGTCAGTGATGATCTCTACTGCCCTACGGACAACGATGGCATTGCAGGGCTCAACTGTGGCTGATCCTTCCAACTGCCGTGAAACCATCAAGTCCTGGAGGATTGCTATAATTGGCGCCAAAATAGCTCCGGGGGCCAATTAGGCTCGCCCGCGTCTCTCGGCTACAGAAGCGAAATGCGCTTACCCCCTGTTGGCGGAGCACTGCCATCCTGACGAAAGGGCGATCCTTCCTGTTGTTGTTTTCAGCTCTTGCAACGTCCTACGGACATTGTGATGCTTTGTTGAATGCCCACGGAGTTGGTTTGTTGGAGTTTTGATGGCTAGACATGAGGGAATGCTCCTCATCGAGACCAACGACTCGAAGAGGGTATCCAAGTAACACACCGAGTCTTTACCACATAGGTTTTAATAAGATTCTTGTTAGAAACAGTAGTCTCTGCCGCTGGGCTACAACTTGTCCCTTCGCAATGCCATCTTCAGCCCTACGACGCGTTCCCCAAGTCAGCAATGCCCTCATGCCCAGCCTTATCGCTACGAAACAGAATTCCCGCACTTAACCCCAGCCACGTTGATCGTCCAATCACTTCATAAGTGCATGTCACATCCAAAGGAGTACCCAATGGCATGTCCGTCGGACTTGACCCAGACCGAAATCTCCGCTGTGGGGTTGGGATGCGAACTTCGCTCTCCAAAGCGAAATCCGGCCCTGGAGCTGCAAGGCTAGATCCTCGGCCACCAGGTAAACTATCTGTGGTTGATGCTTCCATTGAAGTGGGAGGAGAGTAGTTGATGTATATCTGAACCGGGAGCGGCGAAAGCGGATGCTCCGGAGTCCGGTTGACATCGTGCTAGTGGTTCTTATAACTGAGCCCCAGGCGCCACTTCACTGACTTATATCGCAGTGTATTTAGATTCTCGGTCTTGCTATCGAGGTCATCCATACAGCAAAAAGTCCAATCTCGTACCTTTTTCTACTCAGATGGCCCCCACGAAGCCCACCGACGACATGGTTACTCAACCAATTTGCCAGATCATCGCCCCCGTTGGCATGCTTGGCTACGGCTTCGACGAGTCACTCACCCACTACGAGCTTGCTCAGCTTGTGCCAACAGGTATCCCAACCGCCATCATCCTCGATTCTGGATCAACCGACAGCGGCCCTCAGAAGCTCGCGCTCGGCTCAATGTCATGTCCCCGTTCGGCCTATGCTAAGGACTTGACAAAACTACTTCGGCTTGTTCATACCTTTCGCGTGCCGCTTATCTTTAGTTCCGCCGGTGGGGATGGGACCGACGAGCATGTCGGAGAGATCGGGGATATCATTGAGGAAATTGCGGCAGAGAACAAGTGCACCATTCACTCCCTCCTCTTTGCGCCTTGCTAACGCCCATTACAGAGATTACTGCTTCAAAACCATCTCTTTATTCTCCGGCATCGATAAAACCACCATTCTCAAGCGTTTCAGCCAAGGTCGTCTCAATGGCTGCGGTGCCTGTGTACCCCCTGCCACAGAGTCAGATATCGAGTCCTCCCTTCGAGTAGTCGCCCAGATGGGCCCCGAGCCCTTCGTCGACGCCATGGATGCTAATCCTGACTTCGACGTCATTATCGGCGGCCGAGCCTATGACCCTTCACCATATGTCGCTTACTGCACGCACCAACTAAAACGTCAAGTCAAGAACCTTAGCCCCGAGGATATACAGTCTTGCGTCGGTGGTTTCCTACACATGGGCAAGGTCATGGAATGCGGTGGACTATGCTCTCTTCCAAAGTCCGCTGGTGCTATCTCGACGGTCTATGCCGACGGACAATTCGAAGTACGGCCGACCGCTCCTGATTCGATATGTACACCCTTGTCTGTTGCCGCACACACGTTGTACGAGAACACGAGGCCTGATATCTTGCGCGGTCCCGGTGGGTCGCTTGATCTCACAGACTCGAAATATGAACAGCTCGCCGATGGTCGATCTGTGAGGGTGAGTGGCAGCCAGTTTCGACCTTGCGCGGCAGATGGCAAGCCGTATACCCTCAAACTCGAAGCGGCGCATGTTGTTGGCTATCGATCCTTGTTTTTGGGCGGTGTTAAAGATCGTAAGTCTTTTTCTACTGCAACTATGTGGTCATTCTAATCCATTACAGACATCCTCATCTCGCAGATTGATGACGTTCTTGCGATCGTGAAAGGCTTCGTTCACCAGCAGCACCCCGACGTTGCCGGCGAATGGAAGCTCGATTTTCACGTTTACGGAAAGGGTCAGCATAGCGAGACTGGACCGGGTGAGCTCTTTGTTGTCGCTGAAGCCCTCGCATCGACGCAGCAGTTGGCAAACAGTATTGCCTCAAAGGCCAGAGTGGGCATGATTGTAGGTGCAGTGACGAGCAGGTCAGAATAAGACGCTAATATTTACAAGCACGCCCCCTATCCCGGCCAAAAAGCAACCGCTGGAAACTTTGGATTCGGAATCGGTGGCCTGATGGAGATTGAAATGGGTCCATGTGCCGAGTTCTCCCTATATCATCTCATGGACCTAGAGCCTGGAGAAGAGCGTCTGAACCTAAGCGGAAAGGCATCATCTGGAAAGCTCGAGGGCACCTTGCTCCGAGGAAGCGTTGTCACCATCGGCGCAGGTACACCCCTGTCCTCCGATTCTGATTTCAGAGCCAGCATTGCTCGCATGCGAGACCAACTCCCCAAGCCTACACCAAAAGAAAACCGCCATACCAAGGAGGTCTCAGTCGACCAGCCTATAACGAACCCCAAGACACTATCCGACTTGTGCCGCATCATGCGGTCAAAGAACGCCGGTCCTTATGAGATCACCATGGACGCCATCTTCTCTTCTGAAGCCGACTACCGCGCCATCAAAGCTTCAGGCCTCCTTTCTCCTACGAATGTGGCAAAAGCCATTGGTATCCCCAAGGAAGACATCATCTGGATGGGCTTCTTTGACCCCGCCATGGCATTCAAGGTCACGATTCCCCGGGTCCGGTCAGGCAAGAAGAAATCAGCTGGAGGATTCATGGAGAGCGACATCCACGGCTCACAAGAACACTTGGGGCTGGCCAACCTCAAGCTTGAAAACACCAACACGGGCCTGCCGGGGACGATATTCGATATTCACAAGTGGCCCAAGTTGATGACCGTTGCGGCAGCACTTGGAAGCGTTGCAGTAATCTCTTTGGCCCGGCGTCTACTGACAAATGTCAAGTAATTCAAAAAGGAACACCTGAGACTAGCCTGTGGGCATCTACTGTACAATAAGGTTATTTTGTATTCTAATCATTTATTAGCAGCGTATATTCCCAGGATCTTCCAACTTCGCTGATCTTCCGTATCTCACACAGACGGCCAAGAATCTGAGTACTCGGGTTCCATTGACGGATCAAAAGAGAGGAGACTTAAATACGGGTCATTCCAGAAACCTGGAAGGAATTCTACACCAGGTTCGGGCGGGATAAAATCAGGGGACTCGGCCAGCGGCATTTCGGAGCCTGTCGATCCTTGATCCCCCATAGTTGCTGGGCTCTTGTCTTGTACTGCCTCGTCTTCCCGAATTTCAACAGGTCGACCACGAACTTCGGACGCTTTGCTGACGGCATCAAAGACAATTGACACCCCCATCCGGTGGTTAAGACGCAGTTTTGAGGATGCCGAGTGCTTGGTATCTTCTCGACCGAGCACTTCAAAAACCTTGGCCGTCCTGTTATACTCGTCCAACGGCTCTGTTGAGCAAGCTTTGAAGAGGGTCTGTGCCATAGTGATATGGTTCGCCACAGCCTGCTTCTCCTCGGGCGCATCGTTTCCCCGACGATAAAAGAACTTTAGGAGAAATATCGTCGCGAATGCAATACACCGGTAGTGATTCTTTGGTAGACACCGTTGCTTGCGTATGAGGTCGGGATCCCCCTGGCCAGAAGGGCTGTTACGTATTGCAACAGTTGAGCTGTGGATGATTCGAAGAGCAACATCGCGAGCAGTTCTCAGCATAATCTGTCGAGATGCCGAGTTGTTCAAATCTTTAGTGATTACCAAGGTGTGGAGGTGCATCTTAGCACCCAGGATGGTGAGCTCGATAGACCTCATCTGTTCATCTTCAAGGGATAACTCTGTTCGCAAGGCGTCCAACTCGGTATCGAGGAGTCGAATGAAGGACGAGCTTGCGGTGTCGCCGATGTCGTGATTCAACAGTGATGTGAATTTTGCCACGATGAGTTGGACTCGGACTTGAATGGCGAAGGTTGGTGGCACGGTATTTCGCTTGAGAAAGCTATGGATGCTACTAAAGTCTAGATCAGAGTCAATAGGGGGCGGGAGACCTAGGTGCAGGCTCAATCTGCTTCTTATTAGTCAAGTTCATTGCAGATTGCTTCAGTACGCTGACTTACGAAGTAGAAACGCAGAAGCAACACAGCCAAGTGTTGATTCGTGCTCGAATACTTCCGGACGCAACCCCGAGACTCCGAAGAGACGGAACAGTTTGTTGACGATCGAGACTCATAGACCGAGCCGCCTGGATAACTATTCCGCAGTACAGCCAACTGGGATCTCGTGATTGCGTCTCACATGGCAGTGGCCAATTGCACAACAATAATAACGCCTGGATCTTGTGAAGAGGTAGGGGTGCATCGAGAATGTTTTCTTGCAACATTCTTGTGTAAGGTGGCCGTAGCAGTTGGAACAGGTCGGTGTAATGCTGACCAGGCAAGTGACAAGTGACAATGACGATTATGGTCCAGAATAATAAGGGTTGAGATTGATACATTTCATCGATCGAGATGGATCCGAGAACAGGAAGCTGGGGACGAAACACTTCGGCGAATCTGTGAATGGTAAGTCTTGCTTCAACAACTGATAGGAATGAGACGTACACTCTGAAAGATTCAGTGACTGTGGCGTAATCTACAAACGCGCCATTTAAGCTCACGGTTGTTGATCGGAGCTCAAAGTCATCCTGGCCGTCGTCCTCGACTGTAGAGGGCCCAGAATCGGCTGTTGACTCTGTTTTGGAGGAGGGATGATCGTCTTCTCGTTGATTTCGTAGCTCTTGAAGCTCCTTACTCATAGCTTCCAAGCGTCTACGAAGCGGGTTTGTTCGTCAGCATTAGTCAAAGACAATGGAAACCAGAGAGTGCCCTACTTCCTCGCAGGCGTGCGCTTGAAAGTCGCATCCACGGTACAGAAGAGATGTCTCGCGTGACATCGTGAGCAAGGGTTCGGGAACCTGTCCTTGGAGTCGCATCGCAGCTTCGGAACCCGCCGTTAGTCTTGAGGCCTTGAGACGATGTGGAGAGGGGTTGGAGGATGGATGTTACCTTTGCCTGTTTACATTCTGTGCACGCCTTGACAGGCCGCGAGCCCGAGGCGTTACTCGACATTGCACGAGGTATCTATACTTTGAGCGCGGCGTTAATCGACGGATCCGAAGGGGCAGGATGTTATCCGGAGCCTTGCACGTGTCAGATTTTAGAGTTTCTAGCTGGGACCTACCCTGATACATGATTGGGTGCTTATTGGCTGATATTCTTGTACTTACGGCCACGTGATATCCAACTAACGGGGCTTGTATACTATTATTAGGTTGTACGCTGCTCTCAGCTACCCTATTGATTTCCACCACACAGCGGGCCTTCTCGAACAGACCATATAATAAAGCTGAAGCATTGTCACCAGACATACAAATCATGTTATGGAATAGAAGACCTTCTCTCGACTTTAGGAACTCAGAGCGTGAAGATTTGTGGCAACGCCAGCTCGGGTCGTAGCCAGCCACTTTGGGGATTAGTTTGCGGGAGTGGCGTTGGACATTTATTACACGACAACAGACTTCCGTTGAATGACATATATAATTAGATTCATTATTAATCCCAATACGAGTATAGCTCATGAGGAAGGCCGCCTATCTACACACCAACGCATACATAATACTGAGCCCACAACGCTGTGCATTTGGCCCTGACCGCCGAGTTCCACTTGGCCAGCTGGGCCATTATAATATTGTGATACTTTTTAATAGATGGGCACATGGTGGTGCTGGAAACAAGATAGAACTTCTTGCAGTTGCCAACTATCCTGGCTTGAATTGGTGTAGGCGTGGTGATTCCATTGGAGGGTGCCTTTGTGGTCGGAGTTGTCTTGGTCGTAGTTTTCGTTGGGGCTTCCAGCCGATGGTGCCGACACAGACATAGCAGTTGACCAACAAGAATGTGCAATCCTTACCGACCGCGGGCTTCCACGAGCAAAAGGTTGTGAGCGGGAGGTTATAGTATGACTCGATAGACGTGCAGGTGGTGGTGGACTTGACTGGATGAAACTTCTCACAGTTCTTGGCCATACCCTGGGCATCTGGCTACTATAGTGGAAAAGTACTGGCCGTACTTCGGAGCACCTGCTAGTAGCTTCGATGGCACTATCCCCGGGCCAGACGTATTCTTTGAGATCCTCTTCTGGGCCGTTGAACTGTAGGACCCGATGGGGATTGTCTCTTAATATTATGAGCGAATGCTAAAGCTCTAGCAAGTAGTCATTAAACTCTTCCTAGTCATAGGCAACCGTCTTGATAATAAATTCGCCCTCGGCAATGTCTTTAAGTACTGCTTCGTCGGCGAGGAGAACATAGCGAAACTGGCGCCCTGCTATAGTCCTCTACCTCGGGATGCTCATAGAGATATACCTCTCGGAGATAGCGAATATCGATGCTATTAAGTAGCGACCAATGAATCCTCGCGTGGATTAAGAAGGAATGACTTCTTGAGTCGCTTCAAGTCGTCTAGGTCTTTGTCTCGGTCTTCGTAGTATGCGAGCGCGAGCTAGATTTGTCGCTTCAACGCGTCGAGGAGCGTGTCCTAGTGCTCGTCGGACTCGGGGCCGTGGTATGTGCGGTATATGGTAAATCCCCAGTTGTCGTAGTATTTGAAGTACTCTGGGAGTTTCCTATCAATCTATTGCCTCTTGATCCCAGGCACAACGGGGAGGCCGCCACACGAGATCAATCATTTTTGGGATCATTCTGATCTCCATATTGTTGGATTTCCTCGCAAGAAGGCTGTTTCGGTTTTTTCTTCTTCTTTTTGTTTAAAAAAGAAGCTATAGAAGCTCTGAAGCAGTAGTGTAGTGTGTGTTGGGAGAGAAAAGGAGAAGGTGGCTTTATTGCTAGATGTTATGCTTTATAATTCCCGCCTTGAGATGCTGTTAGGTTTAGTAGCATATATTTCTTTATATCATACTAGCAATCAACATCAGGCCACTTGGGGCAGAGTTCATGGGGGAAATAACCACGCTGAAGTCCACAACCACACCCAACAGACCCACAATCCATGCCTTGTCGGCCTACGAATGCCGACCCAAAGCTTTGACATAGGCTCTTTTAACCATTGTTGACGAAAAGTGCGCTGCGAGAGCTCGATCGTCCTAACACCGAAGGTGCACAAGTTCTTGAAGAGACACTGGAAGACCCGGCTGTCACTGTGCTTCTCAAACATGAGCGCAGGTGTTGGAAGAGCCGATTGTATTTTCCCAGTGGCTGAACCTCCTAAGCCCGATGTCTAAACTCCATTTTCAGAGTCTGATTCATAATCGGCGTGATACCAAAATCCTGGATCTCAAATCCTTCGCCTTCTGGGATCCGCCAGTCATAGTGCAACAAGAGGTGCGCCAATGCAATCTTGATCTCGTTAGCAGCAAAGAATCGGCCCGGACAAGCGTGTTTGCCATGCCCAAAGCCAAGATGGTTCTCGCTGGTGCTGACAAGCTGGGAGAAGTTTTCTTTGCCTGGCTCTTTTCGTTGACGCAAGAAACGATATCCGTCCCATTTCTCAGGGGTCTCGTAAATCTCGGGGTCCCACAAAGAATGTGAGGAGACGCAGGATGCCGTGCCCTTGGGGATGAAAGTGCCGTCGGAGAGCTGAACGTCCTTGACCGCCAGTCGCTGCATGCTAGCTATGAAACGTTAGAGGAAGTCGATATCAAGTCTTGTGCAAGAACTTACCGAGCTGCAGAGGCTTGAGCCTTTGGCTCTCCTTGACAACACTATCAAGCAACTGCATGCTGTGCAGTGACGTCTTTTTCCAGCCGTCTTCCTTGAGAACACTCGTAACCTCTTCCCGGAGGGGCTCAAACAACTCCGGGTGCCTCGCGATATCAATCATGGTCTGGCAGAGCAGATCCGTGGTGGTATGGATGGCAACGGTCGACAAGAACAGCTGAGATAGAGCCGGGTCATATGCCGTGCCCTTCGAAGCTTGCTCGAACCATTCAATAGCATCGTTGGATACTGGGATCTCTTTGCCTTCTTTCGCAGCTGCTGCCTTTGCCGCACGGCGCTTTTCGATGACGGGACCAATGATTTCAGCGGCTTGTTTAATCTGGCTCCTTGCAGTCCGACAGCGAGGCAGAAACCAGTGGACAACAGGCCTCAAGACTTCCGGCCATTCACGGAGAAGATCGGCAGCGACAAAGCCATTCATCGCGTGCTCTCTTGTGATCTTGAGCCAGGCCTCATCCCGGCATAATTCCTCACCGAGGAAGACGCGAGAAGAAATACGTGCGACAAGATGGAGGATTGTCTCGCGAAGAGACTCAACGTGCCAGGCTATTGATTTCAGCTCTACTGTTGTTGTCAACTTTATTAGGAACTCTTACCTTTGTTATCAGTGAAGATGTCCTTTAGAGCCAACGTGGTCTCTTCGGATAGAGGCTGAGTGACCTGAGCTATCATCAGTTTAGCTAGCTGCAACGCGACCTGGTATTGGGGAATGTGATTTCATACCAAGCTTCTTTGTAAGATCCTTGTTGATAACAGTTAACGTTATACTGTCGCGAGTACCTTCATTAAAAGCCTCAAACCCAGGAATAGCGGTGTGAAAGAACTTGGGTTTCGGATTAGCTTGTACTATTTTAAAGAAGGGCGTATATACCTTTGCGCTGAATTCCACAAAACTCAGCCGTGGGTCGCTTCGAATCTCATTCGCCATTGATGGGGGTAACACAGTCATGGGCCCAATATCGCTGAATACACATGCTGCTTTGTTGGGGTTGGCCCCGAACCAGGTCTTCAACATAGACCGTAGCCCAAACAGGAACTGTTTCTTGGACCGACCATTGGTGAACTCGAATATTCCCCGGGGATTCAGGCATGGGGCATTCGGCTTGGAAGAATAGGATAAGTAAAGAAAAATAATTGCCAACAAGGGCGCGATAAAATAAGACACCCGGATTCCTGATAGAGTATCTGTTGAGCTCAAGAAGCTCCAAGGAGCTTCCAGTAACTCTTTGATCAACATGTTGAGCAGGGATGTAAACCAATGTCGTCTTTGAAGCTGCAAAGGACTTGATAGACTAAAGGCCGAGCTTGGTTGAATTGGGAAGCATTGTAAAGCTTCAATACAAGTAGTTATACTACATATCATCAATTATCTAAGCGGCGAGTGCTCTTGTGCCGAGGAAGCGAGATACGGCGGTGCGACCCGACTGGGCAGTTCTCGGCGTCTTTGATCTTCCCGAGCCTGCAGCATCGAGACCGGATTTGCAGCAAATATGTCGTCAAAGGGTCTCGGGTGGAGTTTTTGCATGTCGACAGATGGGGCGAGCACGGCCTCAGGTGGATCGAGCGAGTCAAGGGCCATCAGTTGGGCCAATGAGGGAGATGCTCAACTGAAACTGTTCGACACTTGCCTCGGCAGTTTTTCTATTTGTGAATAATTTTCCTGTCGATCCCTTCGGCAGATGCCGTGATGATCATCAAGGGCGAATCAGGTCTTTGTGGATGTAATTTCGGGTCCGAATTTTGATACAAGTAGAGGTAATAAAATTGACGAAATATGCCATGGGCCCCCGATCTTGCCATTTAGAATAATTCCTTCTGCTCTAGTCTTTTTAATATTCCAGATATCTGAAGAATTTGGAGAGATGAGTCATGTAGGTAGTTCCTGGAAACCCCTAAATAAGTTACATACCACACTAGGTACCTTGAAAGTTAGCCCTTCTGGGACTGCTGGCCCTTGTTACAGTGATCTAAGCAAAGTCAATAAGCGATAGGAAGCATCCCTATTGTCCGTGTTTACAATCCTTAGCTCCAATTCTCTTCGTCCTTAAGCCTGTGTTGTCTCGGCCTGCAGCCAGCGTACCTAGGTACATGTCACTGTCGCTGAGTACCTAGTGGGTAAGGCCGAGAGCCTGGTCCGGCCGTGCAGTACATTCTGAGCAGCATTCTCAACAACCCACAGGCCAAGATTACCAGTGCGGTCGTAGACTGAACTCGAGTTGAAGAGCTCATCAAATCTTCCGTGGACTCCATCCAGGCTCACATTTGTTTGGGCAGGCATATAAATATAGCGGTGCCAAACGGGGTTGCGATCCCGTCTGTTGCTGCCCCCCTATGCCTTTGCCATGCTGGACGCGAGGCTACTGCTTGCCATGTCGTGGTACTCAACGATCGAAACCACGTCTCGTGTAGTGTACTGCTTGAAGTACCTGCGGGCTGTTGTAGCCCGTGGAGTGTACCATAGAACTGGCCAAATCTATGTCGCCAAGCATTGCATTCATAAGAAATGTCTTGCGTCGTGCTGTTGTCTCTCTATCTGAAGTGCGCGGC
>JABFFE010000240.1:0-31854 GCA_013623625.1 Fusarium setosum | reverse complement strand
GTTAAATTAAGAAGGTTTAAGTATATAAGGTATTAGGCTAATAAAATACCTATTTATATAGATACTATATTCTTTTGCTATTATGATTCCTCTGACCTAAAGGTGGCAGACTTATAATAGCAAAACTCCTAAAGAGAACAAAGATTAATGGTAGATTGAATGTGTTTACTAGCAAGAGAGACTACTTCTATCTGATGTGCGCGGCTGCCGGCAGCTTGCCTTCACCATAACAAAGAACNNAACAAAGAACACGTCGTCTTTCGAGAGAGACTACTTCATGCTTGACTGTGAAGCACAGTAGACCTCGGACATCTCCCGAGATTCATTCGCCCTTGTCGGATGTCGCATCCACTGGGGTTGATGGCTTTGATCGTCTGTCCTGGTCACAGCAACCCGCCTTGGGCACAAATGATGCGTGTTCTTGACGCTGGAATTCGTTGTAGAAGTTTGAAATTCATGATTTTGTCACCCAACACCCTCTCCTTCCAGTGCTTGAGGGTTTGTTGGGGTCAGTAAAACCAAATGGCTGGCGTATTACGGAAACACTCGACACATCTGCTATTTCCGATTGGCCAGGACCTTATCCTACCTCGAGACGGAAAAGCATTCCGTCACGAGTGTCGACTAATGCTACGTAGGGTGGTATCGGATAGGTTATTTCTTGGATCCGCATGAGATCTTCAAAGGATAAATAGAGTCGGGGCCACGTTGGTCACCTCGCTTGCCTGGATGTGAATCTGCCATTGCCGCACCAGACGGATGCTCTCACGGATATCGGTCTGATTGGACGGCTTATCCGCGATATCAGTCGACAATCTCAGAGCGTGAGGCTGGTGTCGAACGGAACAGAGCTCCTCATCTGCATTTCCGTGGAGAGAAAACACCAACCCCGCACTTCGCGATGAGAGGTCCACTTAGAATGTCGCCAAATCTGGGGTTCCTGGGGTACAGGGGCTAGGGTTCATATCGTGGGCCGAACGCTAACCCGAGCACCTATATTATCTGACTTGGCTCCTCGCTGGCCGTCTCAGGGTCTTACTCGAGCGATATCTCTTCTTTGTCCGTTCAAGTGGAAGACTCGAGTCCATCGTTTCCCCTCGCACCCATGGCCACCATGGCTCACCGAAGCTCAATCGACAAAGACGTCGAGTCCGTCGACCACAAGCCTGCTCATCTTGAGAGCTCGCCCGACGCCATCGACATTGGCGGATTTCGTGTTTTCGGTCTGGATCCGGAAGATGCCGACTTCTTCAACAATTACCCGGAGGAGAAGCGAAAGAAGGTCTTTCGCAAGGTGAGAATTACACATTGTTGGCACACAAGGCTGCAACGACTGACTTTCCATCTAGGTTGATATTCGACTTGTCCCCATGTTGGCGGCCCTTTACTTGATCTGCCATATCGATCGCGCCAACATCGGCAATGCCAAGATCGAGGGCATGGTCGAAGATTTGGGCATGTCGGGTGTCCAGTACAACACTGTTCTATCCATCTGTTAGTCCTGGCTCACCGTCACGAAGTTAAGGTAAAGGTGCTCACAACACGCCATCATAGTCTTCATCCCTTATGTTCTGCTCGAAGTCCCCAGCAACATTCTGCTCAAGAAATTCAAGCGGCCCTCTATGTACCTTGGTCTTCTCACATTCTTCTGGGGCATCACCATGACCTGCACAGGCTTGGTTCGAAACTTTGGTGGACTGATGACTACCCGTGTTCTCCTCGGTATTTTCGAGTACGTTCTCTTCCGGCTTCTTAACTTCCTGCGCTGACATGTTTGGTGGCAGGGCAGGATTCTTCCCGGGTGCCATCTATCTCTGCTCCTACTGGTACATGCCCAAGGATTTGTCGGCTCGAATCTCATACTTCTACTGCGCGAGCGCTTTGTCTGGTGCATTTTCCGGATTACTAGCTGCCGGGATTGCCGAGATGGACGGTGTCGGTGGGTATGAGGGATGGCGCTGGATCTTCATTCTCGAGGGTCTCGCGACTGTTCTGCTCGGTGCCGGGTGCTTTTTCCTGCTTATCGACACTCCTGCTCTGTCCTCGCGATGGTTGGAGCCTGATGAGATCCGTTACTTGGAACTTTCAATGTTCATCAAGCAAGGTGGAGGCTTCCATGAGGAGACCAACGTCAAATGGAAGGACGTCAAAATGGTTATCACCAACTGGAGAATTTACGTCCAGGCTTACTTCCTACTGTGCCAATCAGCTCTTTCTTATGGTAGGTTAACACATTTGGGGACTCATTCGAAGTGTCAAGTTAACTCACATGCAATAGGCACCAAGTTCACTCTCCCGACCATCACCAAGGCTATGGGTTTCAGCAACACCAATGCTCAGCTCACTTCTGCTCCCCCGTATGTGGCCGCCGCGATCTCAGCCATCACATTTGCCAAAATCTCAGATCGTTTCTTCTGGAGAATGCCGTTCGTGGTTATCCCAATGTTGATAGTTGCAGTGGCCTATTCCATCATTCTCTCTCTGAATGGAGAACTGGAGGCAAAGAGAGGAGTGGCTTACTTCTCAGTCGTTCTCGCCGTTGTTGGCATTTACCCGATCCAAGCCGCAGCAGCCTCTTGGAACTCGAATAACATCGCGCCTTCTTCCCGACGAGCTGTTGGCATTGCACTCATGAACTGTGTCGGCAATGTCGGCGGCATCGTGGGTAGCTTTATGTATCTCGAGAGTGAGAAGCCCAAGTACCACACAGGTTTCGGCCTCAGCTTGGCATTTGGTGGGAGTGGAGTGATTGTCGCTCTCTTGCTTGAGTGGAGCTACAAGTTGGCAAACACACGCAAGGCCAAGATTGCGGATGAGGCCAAGGCCAAGTACACTGAAGAGGAGTTGTTCGATATGGGAGACAGGTCGCCGTTGTTTAAGCATGTCCTGTAAAACCTGGTTTAGAGTTCCAAAGGCAATCTCGACAGGGAACGGCGATGCCAGAATGGAGCTGAAAGTAACGCCTGGCGAAGAGGATTATGACATGAATATAGAGTAATTTAGCTCTGTCCAAACGATCCAGACGAGTTCCCTATGCGACCCAAGTGGTATCACCTTAGACGCTTGTACTGAAGACTCGCGAGATACGGCTGATTTGATTCATTCAACTACAATGAAGAAGGCTTTGTGCCGCAGCCCCGTATTATACTACTCTAGACGCTACAGTGGCTTATTATGTGGACTGAACACCAGGCACACTGTCACTATGTAACATCAAGACCCCTTGTAATCGGCTCCGATCACGACCCGTTCCGCCGCGACAGTCGGCTCCGCATGCTCGAAGCGGGGTTAGGAGTCTGGGGTAACGGATTTCTGGGGTTGCGGGGAGGCTATGATTCTTGAGCAAGATGGCACTCAATATGACACAGCAATCATGCAGCTGGAAGCATAAATATGCGGCCAACTGCCCGCCGTCGCTGCCCAACTCTCGTCCTATTCTCCCAAACATTCCCCTTCGCCACGCGACAAATACAACCCTCCCATCCTTGTCCATCGCAGAAGAAAAACAATGGCTTTGCAGCAGCTTCGTACGGCGATCGTGACAGGGTCAGCGAGAGGGATGCAAGTTCAACTCGACTCAATGCAGGACGAGCCCCCAAACTAACTTTGACACAGAGGAAAGGCTATCGCTCTCCGCCTCGCCCACGATGGTTATGATGTCTGCATTAACGGTCAGGCCCTCAACTTCCTTCTATATTCCCTAGCACGGCTTAACGCCATAGCCAGATATCCAAGCGAACAAGTCGGGCATCGACCAGACAGTCTCCGAGATTCAGCAACTCGGCCGAAGGGCCTACGGTCATGCCGCCGATGTTTCTAGTCGCACGGAAGTCGAAAAGATGGTCGAATCGTCCGTCAAAGAACTTGGCCCACTGAATACCATGGTCGCTAATGCCGGCATCGCGCAAGTGAAACCCATTCTCGAGTTAACGGAGGATGATGTTCGTCGCGTTTTCGATGTCAATGTTTTTGGTGTATTCAACTGCTACTCTGCCGCCGCTAAGCAAATGATCAGCCAAGGCGGCGGTGGAAAGCTCATTGGCGCCGCCTCAATTGTTGCAATGAAGCCCTTTCAGATGCTTTCGCACTATTCCGCCAGCAAGTTCGCAGTCCGGGGTTTTACGCAGTCATTCGCTATGGAGATGGCACGCCACAAGATCACAGCAAATGCATATGCCCCAGGAATCGTGGGAACAGCCATGTGGGATCTCATTGACCAAGAGCTTGCAAGAGTTCATGGTGCGAAGAGAGGAGATATGATCAAGAAGTATAGTGATGATCTGATTTCACTCGGTCGCACCAGTGTTCCGGAGGATGTGGCCAAGGCAGTGAGCTTCCTGGGTGGGCCAGACTCAGACTATATCACTGGGCAGACTCTTGTCGTTGATGGCGGTATTATTTTTACTTGAACATGATCGTGCGTTTATCTGAGTCATTCATATCCCTCATCAAAAGGGCTAAATATTTGGATACTATCCTTCACGAACTCAGGCGTTCCCATTTATCATATATCACCAATTACTACCTCTAGGTAGTTTAGGAGAGCCCCAGCGGCTCCACTACGGCTCGTTCGCCGAGATCTGCTTGACAAGCTAATGCGTTTTTTATTTGGGCTTGTCAAGATCTATCTTCAAACCATCTCATAACCCTTTACCCTGGAAGACATGAAATAATAACAGCGTGCCGATAATTGAAACGACTCAACCGATGTGAAAACCTGCTACTCTTTGTAAAGGACACCTCTGTAGACAAGCCAAGGGGTCGCTTGGCTAGAGCTTGGAAACCCCGAAACCATCCTTCCTTGCTCGGCCAAGCATGCTCCTGGAAATATCCCTCAAAGTAGCTGCTCCCATCAGCGTCATTGTTCTCGCAAGTTCTCGCTCTAGGATATGTAAAACACCCTCAACACCTTGTTGGCCGTCCCACGCCAGACCCCAAAGTGCGCATCTTCCAATCAAGCACAAGTCGGCCCCTAAAGCCAGGGCCTTGAATACATCGCTTCCTCGACTGATACCCCCATCAAGGATGACGGGAATCGCACCTTTAACTGTATCGACAATCTCGGGAAGCGCCTCGAGAGTCGATGGCACGCCGTCCAGCTGTCGGCCCCCATGATTTGACACTACGATGGCGTCCACTCCAGCATCCAAAGCCATGCGTGCATCTTCAGCCGTCATGATGCCTTTCAGGATGATCTTCATCTTGGTCTGGGAACGCAGCCAGGGAATCGCCTCATCCCAGGAAAGACTAGAGTCAACTAGGGAATCGGAAAACTCGCGTGCCAATTTCTTATACTCGGCAGCGGTTTTGGCACGCAACAGCAAGCCAGCTTTGGAAACAGCACCAGCTCTTCTGGATGCGGCGTTTCCCATCTTGATATCAGGGGGCAGTTCCAACGGCTTCTTCCGTTCTTGGAGACGATTGCCCAGCACAGCAGTGTCGACCGTCAGGACAAGTGCTTCATAACCAGCTTGCTCTGCCCGGCGTATCAGATCTCCCGTGAGCTTCCTCGACCGTAGAAAGTAAAGCTGGAACCAGGGGTTGGGGTATTCTGGCGCCCGTCCAGGAAGAGACTTGACAACATCTTCAAGCGATGTGGTGGCATTGGTCGAAAGGATAAAATTAGTGCCAAGAGAAAAGGCAGCCCGGGTGAGGTCTATCTCCCCTTGACCCCCGGCGAGCTTCTGGTACGCGCTAGGGGCAACGGCAATTGGAATTTCATAACGCTTGTTAAGAATGCTGGTGCTGGTGTCGATGTTACTCACGTCGCGAAGAACTCGGGGACGGAGGAGCAGTCTGGACAAGATTAGGAACGGCAATGACAGCATAGTTTATAATAAGGCAGCTCATACTCTTCAAAGATGCTCTGGTTCCTCTGAACAGTGTGTTCATCATCTGCACCCGTGATATAGTAGTTCCAGACCGCCGGGTCGAGCCGTTCTTGGGCGAGCTCCTTGACGTCAGCAATGGTAACAGGCTCTGAGTTCTGTTTCTCCATAATGACTCGGAAGGCCGCGGTTAAGAACTCTAGGGTAATTAATCTTGCGTGTATTAAGCAGGATAGCTTGCACAGCCCTGAACCATCTCCGCGCGATTGCGCCTTTTTGTAGCCTTGCGTGATTACTTGTCGGTCAGCTGCATATCGGGAATCTGTCCAACTGCCCGAAGGCTGCGATTGGGTTGCGACAGGGGGGTATGATCAGGACCATCAGAATTGGCGATATTGTGCAGAGCACTGGTTTTTTTACAAGGACAAGGTTGTTAGCGCAATATCAAGTTGATAGTGTTAAAAGCTTGTATGCACTTGCTATAGACATAACAGTGGGGCAAATACCGCCTTCGGGCAGCTGGCGAGACTTACCGAGAACATGAGCGAGACCGATTCTGGGGTGGCGAAAGACGGGGAATCGCCGGCGGAGAGACCAATCCGGGCTTCTCGGTCCGGACTTGTGCCGAATGCCGACGATCGGAGAACCTCCACCACACGAATCATCGGAAACATTCCGGATAACCAAATCTTTTCTAACAACTAGGTACTATACAATACCTTACGGCCTTAAAAGTATTAAAGTCGTGACAAGCCTCATGAGAATCGTTACAGCACCCGCGCTATAGGGCTGATGGCTCTTGTCGCGTGGTAGAGACCAGGCCCAATGGCACACTCACATTTACCGCCAGGATTCAACCCCGCTGAATGATCGTCAGACGTAAGCGCCCTGCTTGTCTCGGATCAGTTTGCTTTGAGTAGAGGCGTCATTTGATAAACAAGAAGAGCCTTCTAAATTACCTCCTTTTCTTCGTCCAGCGATATATACGTGAATGAGCGGTTTCTCTGTTACGAACGATGAATATTTCAGACTCGAGACTGTGCGTCTTTTGCCGCCGTCTGGAATCGAAAAAGGAACCCTGCCCTTGGCTTGAGAGCCAGCAAACAAACCAAGTCGTCTCTGCCAACCCTGTAGAAATAACTAAGCCATGGACGAAGCAAGATGAGAGTCTCTTGGAACGACTCCGCCAAAGGCCCAGCGCTCTCTGCCAGCGATGCGCTGAATTCGACATTCTTCGGGCTTTCAAAGAGGCGGAGCCTCTCGACGAGAGTCAACGGGGTGGCCTGCAGAATGACGAATACAGCGAGAACACCGAGGCCCAAGACTGTTACAGGATGCATTTAGGCTTACTTTCCGCCTTTGTCATGACTCCTTCATGCCCGCTTTGTCGATTAATCTATCGGCTCATCCCTCGACCACCGCCCGATCATGATACCACTGTCTTAACACTTACTCCTTACCGATGGTACATTCGACAAGATCACTGGGAGGCAGTTCCGGACAACGAGAAGAGAGCTTTTGCCATCTGGTTTGGGCTCTCCTCTCCACGAGTTGAGGGGTTATCCGGACGCAGCTTTTTCGCCAGTGGGCAGAACTTGAGGGCAGCTATGATGACAGGGGAAGCTATCGCTTTGAAGCCAGAACTAACCTCGTCGACCGAGAGGAACTACACGGCAAGGACGATTGATGAGATGATTGATTTCGATTATATCCGAAAGGGTCTGGAGCATTGTCAGACTTGTCATCCCAAAGAATGCCAGGCCGCATTTGACAGGGGACTACTTGCTACCCGCATGGTCGATGTTATATCTCGAAAGGTTGTTGACTGCCCTGATCAATGCGACTATCTTGCGCTTAGTTACGTTTGGGGTGGTATTCACCCAGCACCTGGTGCTTTGGAAGAAGGGACACTGCCACAGACGATTGAAGATGCCATCACAATTACCAAGGGGCTGGGGAGGCGATACTTATGGGTATGGAGTCCAGGCTCTTGATTCTAATAGTGCTGACTTGCCTAGGTTGACGCTCTCTGTATTGACCAAAGCCAAAATCCAACACCAGAGCAAGCCGCTGCCAAGGCTGAACAGCTCCAGCTGATGCATCTCATCTATTATTGCGCAACAATGACCATCTTCGCTGTGGCTGGCCCGAGATCAGACCATGGTATCCCGGGCGTATCCCGGCCTCGAGTACACTCGACTGAAGAGGTCATTGATGGACAAACGCTCTTGACTGTTCCACCCCATATTATGGCTGAGATCCAGGCATCAGTTTGGCAGACCCGCGCTTGGACATGGCAGGAAGATGCACTTTCGACCCGAAAGCTGTTTCTTACAGAAACCCAGTATCAACTCCAATGCAACGAGACACTAGGGCCGAGCTACCACTCAGAAGCATGTGATTCAGTAGCCGATCTCACATGGACCTGGGTTTCAGGTGGCAAGATGAAGGCTGGCTTTGTTGAAGTTGGTCAATTTAAGATCCGTCGAAAGCGGTAATACTAATGACGTACATAGGTAGAGAACAGAGATTTCCTTGATCGAACCCCTTCCCTGTTCGAGTCGATCCTTAACACTTATACTTCTCGCTTTCTGACTAATGAAGAAGACTCCTTGAATGCTTTCCAGGGCGGCCTTAGGCGCTACGGTATGGCAGCTTACCCAGATGGCTTTGAATGGGGCATGCCGTTGAGGGAATTTCCTCAGTCTCTCGCTTGGATACACGATCACACTGTCAAACCAGAACGGCGATCATCGTTTCCAAGTTGGAGTTGGGCAGGCTGGGGTGGAATGGTCCGATATCCACCAGGTTTGATCGAGGCAACCACCACTCAAAGCGATCTGATTCCGCGAATGGTCGCTATCGATGACAAGCAGGTTACTGTCGAAGGCTGGGTTGTGACCTTGAATATCCGCACGGAGCCTTTCAGCGAGGTTATTATACCAGGAAGTGACACTGCCATTGGGTGTGTGACTGAACGGAATTTCAAACATAACAACACTCTCCCATCGGGGAAATACCAGTGTTTGGTCGCCGCAAGAGTGAAAAAGGAGATCCTTAGAAATGGATTGGAAAATCAACAGGTGTTTCTCGTAGTTTTGCGCGGAGAGGAGGGGTCGGAAGCTAAGGAGCGGCAGACGGCGATCACGTTGAGTAGGGTGGCGATGGAAGGGAAGGACTTCATGGAGTTTGGTCCCCAGAAGGTTATTATCACTTTAAAATAGTTGGCCCAGTTTGATCTCGAAGTATCTGGTCTTGCTTCAAATCGCTACATATTGGAACATGGACCAATCAAACAATGTCTATGTGGTAGTCGAAGGGCAAGATTAGTCCCCCTTCTGCGTATCCTTCCAATACCACAATATGCTAGAGAAGCTAAATTCAAGTCGTTATATCTATTCTACCTAAGCGAATCTAATATCTAAAACTATTTGGACCACCATCATCTCTACGTCAGCTAATCTAAACGACCTTGCTCGTTGCCTCATCAATCTTAATACCAAAAGCGCCAGTGGCGGTTGTATAGCTCTGATGAACAGCTTTGCTAGCATAAACCCTCATCTCCTTCTCGTAGGCGGCCGTGACGCCAGGCTGATAGCCGCCAGCTTCGCGCAATAACCTTCCGAGCAAGGCGGAGTCCTGCACAGCAGTGTTGGCGCCAATACCTCCGGCAGGAGTCATGGAGTGAGCGGCGTCCCCAATCACAGTCACACGAGGCTCATTGGGCCATTCTGGCACACCTGATGGGGTCGAGCATGTGATCTTCCAGAAGGCGGCCTCAGACTCGTTCATCTCGTCAAACAGCGGCTTGAAACGTGGGTGCCAGTCCTTGGTAAAGGACTTGGCAATGTCGGCGGCCTGCTTTCCCACGATGGTGTAGTCGTCATTGGGGACACGGATCACGCCTGGTTCACCACCCATGGTCCAGCCAAACTGGATGTTGGGGTCATCCATGTCGCCAGAGCGGACGTTGGTGATGATGAAGATAGAGCCGGCGGAGCGTGTCGCGTCTCGTAGGCGGAAGACACCCTCACCCAGTCCTTTGAAAGCCGTAGTAGGCGCCTGGCCGTGGATACCTCTAGCTCCGGTGTCGTAGACCTTGAGCTTCCCGCCCGAAACCTGCTTCGCAACCTTGGAGTAGATGCCTTCCCCGCCGACGAGCATGGAGCCTTCGACTGACTTGGTGCCGTCGGCAAAGATTGCTCGGACTCCGCCATTGGTCAGTTCGTAGCCAGTGACGTGCTTGGCCCATTCGATGTGTTCCTCGCAGCCCTCGGCAAAGATCTTGCGCATGTCTCCCCGAGCAATTCCGACAACCTTGCCATCTCGCGATGCCAGATTTTCGGGCATGACATGCTCTGTCTGCTCGCCGGTCACGGCATCAAATGCGCTGAACCCAGCGCCGCCGGTTTTGCCACACTTGTCCCAGAAGTGTTGCCATGTCTGGGCATCGAGTACCGACTCGATGGCGTCAAGACCTTCGGTTGATAGGCGCAGTCGGTATCCTTGGGCGCGAAATACGAAGGATGCGTCGCGTTCGAAAATCCTGAAGGGTATCTTAGACAGGCGCAGGGACTGGGCAAGTAGCAGGGACGCAAGGCCGGCACCCGAGATGAGAATCGGCTTGTTGGCTGACATTGTGTTTGCTTGAGCTGGATGCGGTTCTCAGTGGGTGCTAGAAACTTGATATTGGGCGGGAGTCCTGGTTTGGGGTTCTCACGTCAGCCCAATCACATTTATTAGCGCCAACCTGAGTGATTACCTCAGCAATTGCGCGCGCGTCGGACTGGAATGCCCTCCATAGTCCGAGGCTCGGCCCAATAATAGCGTCAAGGATATCGAAATCTCTCCCTTCCTAGGCGATAGGCTGACGTATGAGACACGCTGGTCGGATGGCGCGGGAGTAACTGGTGCGGCCGTAGATGCAGTACAGTACTAGTCTAGCTCTAGCGCTAGATCTTGCCAATGACTCGATGGGTGACCGCGCGGAGTCGGTCTTGACGCGTTGCAGCCGAAGGATGGTACAGTAGATTAGTAATTGCCTGAGTAATTCGATGTAAGCTGCTGCTTATGCAACCTTACTAGGTACTGTACGACACTTCTCCAGCGCCATTGCCTCGGTCCAGATTGCACAAAGCGATATCTCCTTTCGAGACATAGACCTTAGTTAGGTCTATTAAAGATGACTCCATTGCCATATTAAGCCACGTGCTCAATCTGCTAGGGTTGGATTTGGATCGACTCCGCATATTTGTCAACTCGTATGCAGGCAACTATATTGGCATCGGGTCTATGATCATGCTAGAATTGTGAAAAGACATCATGTTCTTTATTGCTGTGAAGGCGAGCTGCCCTTCAATGACGGAGCAGTCGCGCAATTCAGATAGTAGTGCACACATCTATTCCAAGTCGGCAATGTTCTATCGTATCACCGAGACTATTGACAATTTCAGATATGCCCTGGCTAGCTGTCTTGCGAATGATGGCAATGCCGCGCGGGAAGACCAGAACGTTTCAAAAACGCTGCTGGCAGCCTCCGTATCAACACCAAGCCTATGAGTATCTCCCATCCACCAACACGCCTTTGAAGGAAGTTGAGATAACTGTTTCACCATCAAACTGGGGTGAATAAACCTGATCTTTCGGTACTGTAACATTCATACTAATGAAACTGTGTTCTTTTGCTATTGTGTCTCTGACCATCTATCAGAAGGTGGCAGAGTTATAATAGTGATAGTAATATTCATACTGCCGAAGAGGAGTTTGGCTCAATTGAGGAGCGGAGATACCCGTATAACGAGACCCAAGAGATGCTTGCTTGGTTCGATTGAACTTGAAGTAGTTGGAAATGTTAAACATTCTAATTATCCTTAAGGGCATAGGCCTAGCTCTTCGAGCACCGATCCACTTGCCACCGTCTGATGACCCTGATTGACGCAATAAAGCGAGATTGTAACAAACAGCCTTAAAGAATTGTTGCATTGGGGCCGTTCAGTGGATATTGGGACATCCCCGTTTGATCATAGAGTACCTGTGCCGGGAGACACAGCCACCGCAGCCAGGCAAATGCCGTCAGCAGGGTGAGCAATAAGGATGCATTAGGAAACCTGTCAGCTTATGCTTTGACCCTTGTACTACCTAATTATGAGCTAATTGTATTCCCTGCCGGGCACAATGAGGATGGTAGAACTCGATACTTGTAGGCTACGGGAGTTAGGGTAGTTACTAATGCTCTGCGTTCCGAGCGGAGCCGTGTGACCATGCCGGGATATTCGCCAGTCGTCTTATAGACGTCTTTGATGTCTCCCCTGTACCGTGTTGAGAGTCTGCTCTGGTCAGTTCTCGAAAGATTGTATCACATCAACAGAGTGATTGGTACACAACGAGGTTATAATAACCCGACGTTTAATCAATGGAAAACCGACGAAATCCACTTTGGGATCGCAAGGCGGATGTCTGATATTCAAGAAAATACTCAGGTTGAGTAAACTTGTCTGCCAAGGCCTCAGCACAGCCGAGGAATGGTAACCTGAATGAGGCGAATTAGAGCACTCTTTGGCAGGTAGACTCCTGAGAGTGTTGTGATGAGGCTGCGTTCAGATAAGCTTACATGCTCGATCTCGCTACGATCGGCATCACGCTATCACGGCATCAGGTGAATAACACAAAAACCAACGGACGGCGTGGTCACTCATACAGTCACCCACAGTTCAGGCAACGAGAAAGATAGAATCGTGGGGAAGGACAAAAGCTGATGGTGGTTGGTCAGCCGAATAAGTGGGTTATCATGATTATAGAAACTCACGACTCACATTGGAAGAGTCAAGAGCCAAGCCAACGTCATGATTAGTTCGCCAAGGCCCTCTGACGAACGGATCCTCGCGGTAAGCGGAAGTCGGGCCCCGAGCATTCTGTCAAGCTTTGATCATATGAGTATTACTCAGTTGTCTGCTCAATGCACAGCCCCGTTCGATAGACAGCTATTTAAGACGCTTGTTTCCTACTTTAAGCCCGACAATAACCCATACAACACCGACCAGCACCCTTTCCGACTATCTTCTCACACTTTTTATTAAAAATGAAGTTCATCCACACTGTCCTCCTCGCTATGACTACCACAGCGGCCAGCGCATGTGATAGCACCCTCTGTACCGGTGCCACCGCCCTGAAGAATGTCGCATGTGAGGATTGCATGAAGGGACCTTGTACCCTCTACGACTGCCCCGGGGGTAGTATTTTCTCCGTAAGAACTGAACGCCATTCTCGCTCGCCAAGTTCCACACTGCTCACGGAGTTTCTAGTACATCTGTGGCGAAGACAAGACAAAGTGTCAGGAGATTTCTTAAATAGCGACGAAAAATTAGGGGGTTGGGATTAAACATGTTCTATGATCAGAGCCATGCTAGGCAATGCATATTGATGTAACGATTTAGCCACTCTTTAATTATCGAGATCTATGCGCGAGAAAAATCGCTAGGGGGGAGAGGTTGAAACGCGTCACAAGGAAGAAGGGCACACCTTGGCCAAATACACTCACTCTTCGTATAAGTATCATGATACAGGAGAAATAAGTCCAGTGATATGGCTAACTGCTGGTGCTATCTCCCTGGTGTGGTTTAGTTACGTGATCACTCTATTAACCCTTGTGACTATGAGATTTCATTTGCCTTGACTAGCGTGATGCAATAGGGTGTTTCCTCTGATACATCTGAGGATGGCAGAGTTATGATATCAATGTAATAGAAACTCGCCAAAGCCACCTTTTTTGCTGCAGCCTGTATTCACTGCCTCTGTCCAAGACAACTAAAAGGGGAGTTGATTAACTTGAGAACTAGTATTACTTTTCTGAAAACTGTCCTGCTATCGACCGCTTAGCTAACTTAGGGAACACCTTAGCGGTTGTTTCTAATGTAAATATCAATCAAGCCATATATACCTGACGTCAATTCCTTACCCGAATTAGTCCCAGAGACTAAAGGTAGAGAGAATACTCTACACGTCGATGAGAAAAACCTTTATTTCGGGCTGATATTATTTGATTAAGGCCTTTACTAAACGTTAGCAATGGGAAGATAAGGGGGAGATAAGGCGTCGTGTCATATGGGCTACTAGTATCAGATATAATACTAAAAGCAGGAATGGAAAGAAAGATGAACACCTGTGCATAATTTTCGCCTGTGGACTTCTACCAAAATTAAAAGCTAAACTCTCGTGTGGATCGCCATTATGATCTGAGCATTCGAAATAGCACCTTAGTAACTACACACCTAACTAAATCCTCCTGGTCTAGAGCAATTTAGGTCGACCTAATTGTGATGTCCTTTAGACCTACTACTATTCTCCCGATTTCTATTATCTCCTCACACATCCTTTACCACCTCTCCTATCCATGGAGCCACTTCAAATACCAGTGTCTTGGTCAGACTTCTCGTCATCAGCAAGGATCCCATTGGGCTCCTCAGATGGGAGTCCGTTACTGGACTTCTTTTGAGATGAAAGTCCATTGATCGATTTCGTGTCGTCAGGACAGTGTCCGTTGCAATACTGCCAGAGTCTGCTAACATCCTTCATCTTGAGCACAGGATCATTGTTGACCTCGCCTTTGCGCTTCTTGTGGTCCTTTGCATCGTCTATCCCCTGGGGAAGGTCACCTCGCGTAACCTGCTTGGGTGTACCATCACTTCTGAATCTGACTCGAACGGCTTGCTCCATAAAGTCTCCTGGCTCTGGTTCGCGTGTAAAGCTCCTCGACGCATCCAGGGGAAACATGCTGTCCAGGTAATGCTGATTGAGTTGGTGGCCGCCTCTTCGATTCACAAAGACCTTGCCCATGAATCGGTTCTCAAAGCCCTTCTTTGAGGCATGTTTTGTGAAATTGAGTACTCCAAAACGGCATGCAAAATCTCCGTCATTGGCGTAGTGTTCAATATGCGGGATTACGGGTACTGATTCTGGTGTGTTGGGGTCTTTGCCGCGGCTTGGGTTGCTGAAATGGTTGGCAAGACACCCAAATGTGTAGATCTCGAGCTTCTGGAGAGTTTCGAGCGGCAGTTCGTCCAGAAGCCAGTCGAGTATCATGCCTCCTTCAATTCCTCCCTGGGAGTGTAGAATAAAGACTACCTTCTTCTTATTCTCATCCAAGAGGGCTTTTTTAACCAACAGATAACAATCCCTGACATCTTGTGTTGCGTAAAGTAAGGCGCGTTGGATCAAGCACTGAATGAGATCAAAAATGACTCCAGCCCTGAAGGTCGTCAGCATCAATCTTTATCCATCGGGCAGAGAGCCTTCTAGTATGGGGATACATACGTCTTATTATGAATGCCCACGACAGGTCGCTGAAACGTTCGCGAGAGCCGATCAATGTTGCTTTGAAGCCAGTTTCTCCTATACAAGTTCAAGAAGGGTTAGCTAAATTTATAGACGGCGAAACGCATCGCATTCGAGGAAACTCACCCAACGCAGATACCGTTGAGGAAAATCCAGTATTCATCGTCGTGTGGTGTCCACTTGAGGCTAACCGCATCCTTGGTTGGCTTGAGACCGTCCGCGGGAATGCACCTGTTGAAATGACGGCACACCAATTCATTCACTACAAAGAAGACGGCGACGTAGCCCAAATAAAGCCAAGTCGGCAAGAAGGCTAAGGAAACGAGAGAAACCAGAAAGCCCAGTTGGGTTACAAAAAGGACAGAGTGGAAAGCTATGTCAGTGAGATTGGCGGGCGAGGGATAAAGCTCGCAAAACGGCCCTGAAGGCCATGGCCAAGCGGGAAGGAAAATCCATGGAAGATAAAAGAAATATTTGAAGAATAGCTGCACATCGTAAAGGAACAACTTCCAGGGAGTGCCGGTGTAAGGAAGCGCTTTCGTGGTAGGCTTCACCTCGGCAGGTTTCACCAGGAAAGGAGGAGGCCTGGCGAAAGGCACGTCCTGTTGGGTGAGTGCTGGCATGTTGGTAGATGCTCGTCAAATGCTGTCGGATGAAGAAAACTCTCAAATCGGGCTCAGTTGGCAATCCATATATATAGCTCGGCCATTACTGAACTAGTTATCACATGCAATTGGGATCAACAGAATGAACATACCAGGAACCATGATGGTGTGAGAAGTGCACAACGCCACCCATACACAGAATACCGTGAACTGAGTTTTATCCAGTCGTGTCCTTTTGAAATCTGTTCAAAAACATGTGAAAGGCTTGATCAAGGGAGAAAATGCGGCCAGTGGCTGGCGTGGGTGGAACTTGGGCTTACGTTGTCACACAACGGCTTGATCTTGACTACCGTCCGACCCCGGTCAATCTGTGGTCTCCCGATCATTGCACCTCCTCAAAATGATGACCTGGCCTTTGTATAACGGCAGTGCCCTTCGTGCGTTTAGGGCGCCCCGCATCAAAAGCCCTCAAACATTATTTGAGGATCTCTCATACTACCCAGTAAAGCAACGGCTATCCGCCTTTGGTTCAGTCGGATATGTTCGTGCTACGCTAACCTACAAGCCGTTGTGGTCAAGCCTTGTCTTAGGTGGTGGGTCAGAGGCCATAACCGTCATTTCAGCTGTCGAAAGCATCCAACTGCCGGAAGCATTGGCATATTCGTAATTCGGCAGCTGGGGGCTGAGCGACGAATGTGGCTGCTGACGGGCTGGCCAACATACTTTGCGTGTCACGATGTACTTGGGGGAGCCCCTCTTTGACTCCCCTGTTCTCGAACTCTGGCTCTGGTATTTGACTCGCGGAGGTGGAAAACGGCTGGACGCAGCGGCAATTGTTGTTTCGTAACCCTCCCTTGCTGAACAGACAAGTGGGGGGCTGCTGTGTTCATATCCCTTTTCACAAGACCGACAAAGCTCTCAGGTCAGATTTACCCGAAGCTGGGCCGTGGCTTTGTTCCTGTGGGCAGCAAACAAACTCCACAGAATGGTCTGCTCAGATCATCAAGCACACACGTGCGCTGCTTTGACTGGGTCCTTCATTATCGTGCAAGTAAGCTGCTCTTGACAGAGTAGTGGCAACTTAGATAGTGCGTTACCCCGTTGATCCTCTCCAGTAATCACTACAATGTTTTGAGCTCCCTATGAAAGCTCACCTGCTAACTTAGGAGCTCGGCGTAATGTGGTCCTTTGAAAATCTGAGACAATCCAGACACATGACATGGATATTTACATTTTCGAACAACTTATACAGTAGAAGTTAACCAATCTATCTGAATTTCTTGTCTGCTCCGTCAAGGGCTGCTTGTCTTTACAACATCAAAGAACTCCGTGATGTTGACCACTCTTAACTTACAGTCTACACTAGTACCGTACTTTGGCCCTCCGTCCTATCAGGCATAATACATCTGCAAATCAAACTTCTTATAATGATGATCTCCCCTCAGAATGCTTCTAATACCAAATGCCTGAAGAGTCTGATGAGCTGCTCCAACCATCTGACAAGTCTGTATCCGAACAGTTTTCGACATGCGCATCTATCGCATTGGTCCATAAGGCAAAAAGCTTGCCCACGTCGAGCTTCATTGTCTCATCCTCCTCAATGCTAGGGCTTTTCAAACTAAGAAGCTCGTCCATCTCCCGATAGATCTCTGCCGGGTCGCTGATCTCGGTGTGGACTGACAAGGTCTCGCACGCTCGGACAGGCGGCGGGGACAGAGGAGGTCGTCCACCTGGTGGTATCAGTCCCGGACACTTCATCTCCAAGCTGATACCAGGGTAAATGATTGACCGCCATGTGTCTGGAACCACAACCATTCCATCTGCGGTGTAAATGCTGAACCTCCCTTCCTTGATATACATCTGATGTAGACCATTCTCCCAGTTGCTTTGGGTCAGAATGTTACGGATCATCTGCGGGACAGAAAATGTTAGAAGATGGCAAACAACGCGGTGGGGGATAGAATCAACATTAGATGAAGGAAGAGTGCCGATCTTCTACGAAAAGAATCAGAACAACTTACCTCCCATGTGCTGCATGATGCGTATGGTAGGAGAAGTTCACGCCCGACAGCATCCTTCAAACGGATCGGCTGGACTTCACTGCCTATTCGAAAGAAGAGCATGATTGAGATATCAGGCTGGTTGAGAAACCCTGAGCCGCGGGTTTCTAGCCCATGGGATGGTGCCTTGAGGATGTCAACTGCTATCCAGGTTCGCTCCCGAAAGCCCGACTGCTTCACCGACGTGATGGCTTTGTCAACCTCATTGCGTACGCGTGGGTCGAACGACCCGTACTGCTCTAGTAGCCCTGGACGCCTTCTCAATCCGCGACGAGACTGGATCTTGGCAAGGGTAGCTTTGACTTGCTTGTCATCCATTTCGAGCTTGGTCAGTTGTCTTGCCTTCTCAGAATCACGATGAAACCTCGCAGTCATCTCGAGATGAAAGACCTCAATCTCATCGCGTTCGCAGTTGGCGAGTGAGTCAAGCGACAAGAGACGGCGAATCCAGGCTGGCGTAAGACGCAGAAGACCAGAGCGGGTTAGATTAGACGTTTCTGCTCTCATGACGGTAACATCGTCTTCAGCATCAACCGGTCCCTCTGCATTAGGTTCAGTGCTAGTTGCAATAGCTACCTTTGACTCGACATCTGGTTCTGTTACCGGAGAATCATTTCTGCACACAGTGTTTAGACTCAGACCCCTCAGTTCACTTTTTCTCTTTTGTGACTTACTTATTGATATTCTCCTTTAGAGATGGTGCAGAAGACTGAGGTGCCATCGTGGATGTGCTGCAGAACAGATTTCTCATCAGCCAGATGAAAGAGAGCAACTAAAAAACATCTCACCTTGACCGCCTCGAAGATATCTTCGTCGAACTTTCGGGCGATGAGACCCTCGTAGAGTGCTCGTGCACTATAGCCCGTTTCTTGGTAAGATGCCTGGCATACTTTGCGCGGCGATTGCAAACATTTTCGGCCAAAACTCTGAGCGAGCGCTCATCCTCGAATAAGCCCGGCACGCGGCGTTGTTGCCTAAGGAAGATGGACATTTAGCTTCTGGTACATTCAAGGGATGGGTCTATGGGGGAATTGTACGAACTGTATTTGGAGATGAGTAACACTGCCGAGAAGAAAACGCAAGACAAGGTCAAATTTGATACGTTTCAACTCCTGCTGGCAAATCTGTATCCGAGGACCAAGCCATTTCCAGGAGTCAGCCCGCCAAATGCTTAGCTTGGCGACGTTTAGGGCAATGCTCTTGAGTTTCTCCGTTGAGACCTCAGTTGCTTCCATGCCAGTACTGCCATGGCTCTCTGTAGCTTTGCTCAACAAGACCACTATGCCAACGTAAATCTTTTGGCACTTGGTGGTAAGGTGATCGATGTCTCGCATACACACTTCCCGGAAAATGGGCATCACCCCATCGCGGCTCTGTTCAAGCAAATCATGGATCTGACGGAGAGATGAAGCAGTGGAGTTGACAAGGGAAATGATCTTGGGGAGTCGTTGCCGTGCTTGCCAGTAGCCTTCCACATATGTCTGTAGAATACTAGCCAGGCTGAGGCCAAACTCGGCAACTGCGATAGTAGAGTCGGATTGTACGCTGTCAGCCATGGCAGCACACAGATTCTTTGAGGTCTGGAGAGACAAACGGTTAGCGAAAAGATCAGAGGTTACGCTTGCCTGCCCAGTTCTGAGGCTTGCTTATTTATGTTGATACATCCTAAAGTGTTAACCAATGCGAGCTGCAGCTCCCTTCGTAAAAGGCCCACAAGGTCACCACACCACGTGCGTAACTGTGCATGGTGATGGACACACACAGACCTCTCTCGTGCACTTCTGCCTAATGTGCCACCCACTTGCGAGAAGGTGTGCGAGTTGAATTTCCAGGTTGTCTGCCCATGCGACGTGCCACACATAAAGGAAAGGCAGGCTCATTGGAGGACTGAAACTGGGCGTATGCAGTCATAGTGGGAGACCACTCGCGACAAGTACTGCGGTCTGGCGCCGATGCACGACTGTCGTGGCATAGTTGGGGGCCGGCTGAAAGTTGAGCAACGAAAAGAATATCCGATCATCCCTCATACCGAAGGAGAAATTGAGGAGACAACGAAACTAGAGTATCCACCTGAGTACTACGTTGGCTTCGTTGAAGCTGGGCTGAATAGAATTGTCTTGGGCCATCTCAGCATGGTGGGATGCTAATGTCTTGTAGCTCTGTAGGGGCTTTCTGCGGGAAGTTGTGCCTAGGGTGGATAGGTTTGTTTCGTGATGGAGGATCAAAACAAGAGTTGAACTTGGCTTGCGTTGAGCTTTCTGATTATTAGTTTACAACACCCCATCTAAGACCGCCAGGCATATTTAGACACAGGCTGATAACACTATGCCTTATCTGCTCCTCGTGCGTGTAGATTGTTATTGCGCATCCACCATGTTTCAAACGTTCTAGATCGATCCAGGTGCATCTCTCAATGCCTTCGGTGATACACAGAGGGCCGCCGCCGTCTCTCTAGGGCTCTCTAACGGCTAGGAGTGTTCACCAAGGATGAACTCGATCCATATTGCATAGGGAATGAGCTCCTGGATTTCTGCGACATCGAACCATTGACGTGGCTGCGTCGGGCTTTCATAACTTTGCATGACAATCGGGCAACACTAACTGGATATGAGCCTTCGCCACCGGTCCAACCATTCTTGGCGAAAGGTGCCTGCACTCCGGTATCAAGGTACAGCCTTGTCAATCACTTCGTAGTTTAAGTCCTGAGTTACCGGTGAAGCGTTTTGGCTTCGTTAGGGATTTACCGTCCAGCGCGGCGAGCTACATGTGAGCTGTGAGGACAAGGCCTTGCGGATCAGTCATCATCCCGTTATACGGGACGTTCGGAAACATGGTGTGCTGTGGTAACAGAGCTGGGTTGCAGTGAATGAGCTGCTGCTCGCCTCGAACGTGGCCAATCAGGCGATCGGGGAACAAACCGGCAATGTAGTCGCCTTGAACCGTTCCGCGATAATGGCTGACAAGGCTGCGAGATGCGTTAGCATACAGGAGATTTCTAGCAGTTCTCCGTATTATTACATACTGAATCTTGTCGACGTGTATCACGCGCAACATGGCCACAAGCTGGTCCGCAGCCCCCTCGTTCCGATAATCGCCTGGCTATTTGTTTGACTGCGCGTATCCCTTTAGATTTAGAGCAACCTAGAACTAGTAGCCCTGTGTAGGAGCTGCTATGTGCTAATGCCACTCAAACTATGAGTCGGGCAATACATGGAGGAGCAGAACTGGTGGCTCAGGCGGCCGTTGCTACCGCAAGTGACGTAATGAAAGTCGACAGTGCCATAGTCTCCAGGATCTTCATCAAAGTGATGGGTTGGGGAAAAGCGCCGAAGAGATGTTCGACTGAGTCGTGAGTGTCTGGTTGCCGAGGCTTTAGGGACCCCGGGTCTATACCGTCTCGCCACCCGTTCGGGCGAAGGTTTCAGCTCACGCATTGGTCGAACCCGGGGAGGAGCGGCAGGGGGAAAGATATGATTGGATGGTGTTCGGATAATAGCGGGGCATATACGGAGATAAAGATAAGCAGGCGAGAAGGCAAGACTTGTCCACCAAACCGGGTCGTGAATGGTGTATTGAGTATAGTCTCAAGGGTTGAATGGCATTGGGCCGACGAAGTGCCTATTTGTGCAAACGAATTGTGTTCTTTTGCTCTCGTGTTTCTTCTGATCTATCTGATGGTAGCAGACGTATAATACTAATAATAGTAAGAGATATAATTCTTATATTTAGTTTGGCGTTTATAAGCTAAACTCCATTTCTTATATCTCAACTTTAAGAAGCCTTATTAATTAAGGGCGGCAGGGTTATAATACTCATAGTAGAAATATTATCTGGTAATATTGTAGAAGAATCAACATCATAGCTGGGAGGAACTGCTCTCGGCCTGTCTTCCCTAGTCGGCATTTTATGCCCCTCGCTTCTCGCTTCGGATCACTGTTCGGGTCACAACAGCGGCTTCTGTGCAACCTGACATGGGAGGTGATACCGCCGGCGGGGCGTGGGGGGATCGACAGCATCGGCTTGCGGGCCGTACATCCTACACCAGGATCCGCATGTTCGCCTGGGCTTACTTGAACCCCGCAAACACAGTTCCAAGTTTCTCAACTTTTGACTTCACACCGACACTAGGAGAAGCCCAGTTCTCACACTATGTCGCCAGGGAAGAAAGAACCAAAATCGAACCCAAATGCTTTCCCCACGCAGCAGCTTCTAGTTCTTGGTAGGTCACTGACCGCTTTTCACCGCACTTCAAAAGTCGCCGACGCTAACATGCACGCTCCACAGCAATATGCCGCTTCTCAGAACCCATCGCCTTCAACTCGATCCTGGCGTACACCTTTGTCATGGTCAAGGACCTGGGAATAGCCGAGCAGGATGCCTCTTTCTACGCGGGGCTACTTGTGTCGGCCTATGCGGTTGCTGAGGCGCTGACGTCGATGGGCTGGGGGCTCTTATCAGATCGCGTCGGTCGCAAGCCTGTTGTGCTGCTCGGGCTCGTTGGCGTCGCCGTCTCGAGCCTCATATTCGGGCTGGCTAAGCAATACTGGGTGGCACTGTTGGCTCGGTTCATTGGCGGCGCGCTTAATGGCAATGTCTCAGTCATGCAGACTATGGTTGCGGAAATGGTCAAGTTGCCAGAACATGAGCGTGAGTCATCCCATATCAACATGTAGCCGTGCGCATAGACTTGCCTGAAGTGCTAATTCTGCTTGTAGCCAAGGCATATGCCGTTCAGCCTTTTGTTTGGACCTTGGGTGGCATTATTGGCTCTGCTATGGGAGGATTCTTGGCTCAACCAGCGATCTTCTACCCATCTCTCTTCTCTCCAGACGGGCTGTTCGGACGCTACCCATATCTACTACCCAATCTGGTTTCCGTCGTAGTAGTTGCGATAGCCGTAATCCAGGGCCTCTTCTTTCTCGAAGAGACCAACATCCGGTCCAACACTGATAGCCAAGTGGAGCCAGACGAGCAATCCATCGCAGTGGCCGATGACGATGACGATGGGGAGCCCGCTGACGAAACGACCCCTCTTCGGCGACCCAAAAAGCGTACCGCTGTGCCCTGCCGAACTGTCTCGACTTCGACTAGCCGTTCTCGTCCCCGGTTTGCTGAGTCTAGCCTCCCGCTTGCCGTCGAACACGACTTCATCGATTTGCGCCGCTCCTCATTCGGCACAGTTCATTCAATAAAGCTGTCTGAGGAACTACGACTTGCCACTTCCCAGCCTGCATCCCCGCCAGAGCCGCGCAGCTTTCAGGGCAATACATTCAACTTCACCGTTGTAATGCTTACCGTCGCCCTACTGATCTTTTCGTACCATCAGATGGCCGCTGGTAGCCTACTCCCAACGCATCTCCTCGACGAGCCTGTAGGCTCGAGCAGAGGATTTGACTTTCGCGGCGGGCTTGGGTACACCGTCCACGATGTCGGCGTATTCCTCGCCGTCAACGGTGTGCTAGGTCTATTGATCCAAGCCGTCCTTTTCCCGCTGTTCGTCGAGCGCGTGGGGGTTTGGCACTCGTTCATCTGGATGATCGTGTTGTATCCCACATCATATATCCTGATGCCGTTCCTCTCTGCCCTGCCTCGACCTCTGATCTCGGGCGGGATATATGTGTCACTGTTTATGCAGAGTTTTTACGGCATGATTGTGGCGCCTGTCGTTCTCATCTTGTTGAAGAACGCCACCCCTTCACCGCAAGTGTTGGGGAGGGTCAATGGCTTGGCTATGTCGGGTGCGTGTCTGGCGCGAACGGTGGCTCCACCGCTTGTCGGAGTTATCTACAGTTTTGGAGGCTCCGCGGCTGCTTGGGCTAGCTGTGCAGGTGTGGCTTTGTTGGGCGTGTTGCAGGTTGTTTGGGTTCCAAGAGAGAGTATTCATGTGAACCACATAGTGGTGGACAATGCTATTACAAGGCAAATTACGAATGACTCTCACACAAGTGCGGTGGGGGAAGGCGAGGCTGGTGATAGGGCTTGAGAAGACAGGATATCTACCTAGATGAGGATACTTGGCCCGTCTCCTGAGGTGATAAGGGCCTCCAGTTTATACCATGGCCTAGTTTTGCATAACTAATAGTTGACGCTGAGAGCTCTGAGGATATAACTCTGTAATTGGTATATTTACTCTTCCCCCCGATGAAAAACATACGCATATACGATGTGTTCTTTGTTGTAGTGAAGGCAAGCTGCCGGCAGCCGCGCACATCAGATAATACTAGGGGATGTTACTTTTACTCTCAATACCCTGTTGCTTAGTGTTGATTGGCAACAACCAATAGCCAACACCTAGGGCTTACTTGATCTTGACTGAGTGGCTGATATAAATAGAGTCGCTACTGCGGAGTAGGTAATGAAGATTAATTCTTTCATGCGAGTTATTATTACTATTATTTCTGCCACCGTTAGATCAATAGTCAGAGGAGACACAATAGCAAAAGAACACAGTTTCTTTACACAAATAGGCATTTCATCGGCCCAACGCTGTATACTTAAATCTTCTTAAACTAACCCTTCCAGCTGCATCACTGCATTGTCGAAAGAATCATCCGTTTCATGCGAGCTATAATTATAATATTGAGATTGCACCCAGAAGGTTCCGTCCACGGGTTTGTGGGCGTTAGTAATATTTCTAATGTTTTGACTGGCCTGAGAACTGTTGCTGCCAGTGCATCCCGGGTTATAATAATCTTATAGAGATTAATCGACTGGGAATTAGTTATAGTAAGGACTATATATCGCAATTAGTTATATTGCGTATGATACAACAGAGCTGCATAGGCTGCAGTAGTACGAAATTGACACTGGTTGCCTAAGAACGAAGAGACTTTAGGCAGTAACATAAGCGCAAGGCTACAACATTACCATTACTAATATAAGAGACTGATCCTGGGTAATATAAGACGTACATTTATATCATCACGTATCTATTTGTGAAAAAGAAGGCTAGCCTTGTTTGGTTTGGTGAGCGCATAGCCCCTTTTGTGGGCTGCTCACTGTACTTAAATAGCAGCTAAGGCCCCTTGAGTGAGAAAGCCCAGCCTGTCAGACTATTTCATTTTTTTATACTCTACCTCTAATTCACAATGACAGTCACCGAAGTTGGTTGTGTCGCTGTCAAGCCCGGCATCAACATTATCAACTCCGAAACACCAGAGGGTCGCATATTGACCGGTATCTGGAAAAATGTCACGACCTTGACCGGTGGCCCCCGTCGTGTTTTCTGGGGATTGGAGATGTTGAATCCCTCAAGAATTTGGATCTTCTTTGATTGGGACTCTATGGAGCAGTACGAAAGCTTTGCCAAAACGTAAGGAAACTCCCAGTCTTGACTTCGTTCTCGATAGGTTAATGATCGTTTGCTAATGCATGTTCTCTTCTCTAGATATGCCCCAGATGCCTTGCAAGACTTCTCCAAGGTCTGCACCCACTCAGAGTTCATTAAGCATGTCAATATCTCGCCGTCTTCAGATGTCTTCCGTACCCCCATCACGGAAATCATGCTAGTCTACTTTCCGAAAGATTTCTCTCAAGGTCATAAGGACGAGACGTCGGCACACCTTCAGCGTATCATAAGCGAATGCTTTGGCGATTGTTCTGATGTCGAAACGTTAGCCCATGGTTGGGTTGTGCAAAATGACTTCCCCGTCAAAGGTAGAAAAGTGAAAGCGGGCTGTGTCTTCATGGTTTTTATTGGCTGGTCTGGGTATAAGAAGCAAAGGATCTTCCATGATACTGATGCTTATCAACAATCTGTTCGAGCAATGCAAGAGATAAAAGGCACGACTAGCTTTCACAGCCTCAGCAGTACCTTTTCCATTATGGAAAGATCCAACTGAAGCGAGTGATTCCATCAACATCGAGATTCTAGGGAAAAGTTGGTAGCGGCTGAAGTCGGGAAGAGACATCACAGTGGATTTTGTTTCACGAGGAACCTTGTATTTAGGGGATCAGAAAGCGTGTTCAGCTTGCGGCACTTTGTCGTGGTGAGAGAAAGGCCTCCGAGATTGGGATAACACTAGGTCTTCTACGACTAACTATTAAAGACATTAGGCAAGAATTGAAGAAACTCAATCTAGCTATTCTAGGACTATAGAGGGCTTGAGATAGCCGCTAACGGAGTATATGCAGTTTGGTCATAGTGACTGTGATGCCATCGGCATGCTCTAGGCCAAACTCCCTCTTACCAGACTCGCAACTGCTCTACGATATCGTCCATACCTAACACCTTAGTTCATGATACTTTAGAAGATGGCCAATGCAGTAATTTACCTCGTGCTAGTCTACATGCCTGCCTTATCTAATTAGGGAACAAAGGAAGCTATGGCAGATAGCTATTCTACACTCGTACTCTGCTAAACAATCTTTACAAGCTTTCACGTTCCTCTGTAATCTCCCATTGCATTTTTTCTTTGAAATCTTCCTTTGCTTCTAATTTTGCCTTGCAAGCTTTCTTTATCGACTCATGCACTTACTGCATAAAGGATCTGCCCCATATCCAGAACCGCTGACCTTTGACCAAGCCACCAAGCGCTCGCCAACAAAGCAACTGCCATGCTCCGCTTTGAGCTGGATGGACGCACAGCTTTGCGGCAGTGCAGAGTCCAGAGGTGCGCTTCTCGACCAGAGCAATTAGCAAATCACGGTACATATTGGGTATATATTTCTCTTGTCCTCGACACTTACCAACATCTCCACAGCACAAAAACCCACAGTCTTCCTCATCAGCATTCAACACCATATCAACAATCTATCCCTATAATACCTAACTCTCCAACATCTTTTCACCGTCATCATCCTCAACTTATCAACATCTCCTCAGCATCAACATCCACAGTTATACTCCTCATCATCACCCAACACGACATTAGAATCTACCCCTGTGATACTTGACTCTTCAACGTCTTCTTATCATCATCATCATCATGGAGGCCGATTACCCCAAGTCCAAGTCAGAGGCACAAGATCATATTCGCCAGATCCGTCATGACAAAGGTCTCGGCGATGACCCTAACGAGATTGGTAACAACGCAGCCGATCTTGAATCAGCCTTGAAAATGTAAGTTCAAATTGGATTCTGTTGATGTTTAGAGCCACTCATTGACCGCCGAGCAGCCTCTCCCACGACCTCTATCAGACGTCGACACACTTTCTCTTGGAGTTAATCCAAAATGCCGACGATAACTCGTACAAGGTCGATACACCGACTCTGTCCATCTCATATTCACCTGGAAAACTCAGAATCGACTGCAACGAGCGCGGATTCTCCAAGCAGAACATCGAGGCCATTTGTCGCATCTGCAAGAGTACCAAGAGCGGCAAAAACAAGTCGACGGGGTTCGTCGGCGAAAAGGGAATCGGTTTCAAGGCCGTATTCAAGGTTGCGTCCAAAGTCTGGATCTCGTCTGGCTACTACTCGTTCCGCTTCGATCGCGATGGCCACCTAGGTATGATAGCACCTATCCCGGATAAATTCCCCGGGCAGCCCAAGCAAGAATGCACCTCGATTCTGCTCGAGCTGGACAAGGACTGCGACGAGTGGCGCATTGTAGACGAGATGAAGTCGTATGACGAGAAGATTCTGCTCTTCCTGCGGAGACTTCGGAGGCTCGACATTGACTGTAATCCAGGGGGCGAGGACGGATCCTTCAAAAAAACATTCACTCGTGACGCCCAGCCGACCGAGAACCCGTCCATGATGTCGCTCATGAACAATGGAGTCGGGAAACACTACTTTGTCTGGCGACACACAGCGAAAAACCTCCCTTCTGAGACTCGTCGCCCAGGGATCACCACCTCTGAGGTCGTTCTCGCGTTTCCCAACACTGGCGTGAACGGAAATGCACCTGTACTCCCCATCATTGAGTCTCAAAATGTCTATTCTTTTCTGCCTATCCGAAACTACGGGTTCCCTGTACGACCCCCCTTCCCCAATCTTTCACCTGCTCCGAGCTGACTCTGTCCTAGTTTCTTCTGCAGGCTGACTTCCTCCTCCCGGCAAATCGAGAGGACGTTCACGCCGATTCAAATTGGAATTCGCACCTAAGAGACGAGGCTATCACAGCCTTCATGGAAGCCATGCATCACATGGATGGTTTGGATAACTCTCTAGGGCACAGCTGGGTTCGCTACGCCCCTACCACCCAGTCGCAAAACCAGTTCTTTAAGTATTTGGGAGATCACATTTGTTTCCAATTGAAAAACACACTTACGTTAAAGTCCATGGCTGGTCATAAGAGAATACCACGTGACCTCACCATGGTCTCCGAGGACTGGAGGGATGACGATGGCCGCCCGTTTATGATGGACACGAACAACCAACACGATTTTCTTGCCGCAAAGTACTACGACCCCGGAAATAAGGAATATCTACTCAAGTTGGGGGTCAGGGACACGAGTGACGATGTCTTTCGTGATCAGATGCGGACACGCCTCGAGAGGGACCCACAGTCGTTCCTGGAGAATAAATCCAACGCATGGCATGCCAGTCTTGCGCGTACCATATGCAAGAAGTATTCCTCCGCGGCGGTGTCTGATCTACCAATCATCCCGGTTACAAATGGACGATGGGTCTCGGCGTGGTCGTACGGCAACGAGGTTTCCCTTCCAAGTAGCTCAATATCGGCCATTCCTGAGGGGATCACGATTTGGACAGTGGACGACAAAGCCGCTGCCGATCCTGACCGGCGGAAGCTTTACCAACTGCTTCGTATCCCAGTGCTCACGAATACCCGCATCAAGCACACCATCATCAACAAACACCGCAACGAAAATTTCAACCCCAACACCCTAACCCCGACGGTCCTGGTATCCCACGCTGAATTCATTTACAACAACGGTGGCTGGGCGAAGAGTCTAGATGATGATCTGTGGGTGGCGACATACTTGGGCCACTGCCGCAAAGGAAAGAACACGTATCGGCCTAACGATGATGACCCGTATTCCGCCAGTCGCATGCTACCAAAGGACCCCAACCAGACGTACGGGTTTCTACACCCAGCTTATTTTGAGGCGGGACGCTCAAAAAATGACGGCTGGATCAAGTTTCTCTACAGTAGTCTTGGAATCTGGGTCATCCCTCGAATTGATGACTTGAAGATCGTTATGCAGCAGTACCCCAGTCAAACATGGCTAACTATGCTCAGAGATCAGTGGCAAGTCTACACAGATTGTGTCGGAATTGAGGAGTTGGCTCGGGCTATCGGTCCCGCCCAGGTCAAGTGCACGGGGAGCGAGACAATGGAGCAGATCCAAAATACCTATGCACCCTTTGACCACCTCACAAAAGACTTTGGACCCGTGGCGCCGTTTATCGACATTCCCGAGCCGGAGGATCCCAGGTGGAAGCCGCTGCTGAAGGCCTTAGGGGTGGGGGTAGAGGCCGACTTTGACTTCTACCTCGCCTCCTTGAGGCATGCGAAGAACACAGGTAATGGCAGCGTGGAGTTGATTCGACGTGTGATGCACGAACTTGAAGAATACTGCACGGATCGCCTACAGTAAGCGCAGCCCTAATCGAAGTCGTCCAAATTTGCCTCATGCTGACTAATTCTAGTGATGCCGTGCGGAAGGACAAGCTAATCCTTGTCCCACCCAAGACAGACGGCGGCAAGCGAAGATGGGTGTCCCAAGACGAGTGCTTCTGGAGAGGAGAGTCCTGGCTCACCCAGTCCGTTGGTCTCGAGAGGCTTTATCCCGACCTCGAGACCTTCTTCCGCACCCGTCTCCGTGTGAGGGACGCCGGCGTTGATAACCTGATCAAAGAAGCCGCCGTAGTCCCTGAACTTCCTCAACCGGCTTTGCCTCGCATCCAGCGACTGTTCCTGGCTCTAGAATATCACGTCAAAGCCCACGGTCTGAGCAAGGACCAGCGGAAGGCGCTTCTAAGCACCAAGATGTTTCCCATCACCAACACTGCCAATGATGAGACCTACGAGTGCTTGAGCTCTGCCGAAGACAACGACTATTGGTTGATCGCCGATAGGAGCTACTTCAGAGAACCTTTTCAGTCCCACATACCCGTCCTTGCGTTTGATGCCGAGTTCATTTCGAAGATCAAGCACTTGCTGGTACGGTTGGGCCTAAAGGACAGGTTCCTCAGCGATCTTGCTGTGAGCACCACTGAGGCACACGGAAAAACGCATCTTAACGAGGATCTTTCCAAGAGGTACAGGTCGCGCGGCAAGTATTTCTTCAGGTGTGTTTTTATGTCTTGAGTGTTCCCAGATGACGACCATGATCATGCTAATCCGGCGTTTCTTTAGACTCATGGGAGAAGGTGTAGGCAATAAGCAGCAGCTACGTCGCTGTTTCAGCCAAGTCCAGGTCTTCACCTCCGACAAAGTAGTGCAGAGCTGGCAAGCACCTCTGAACCTGCAACGGATTGACAGCTCCTTCGCCGAGGGCACCGCCTTCCTGGAGTGCGACTATGCCGGAGTTCTTCGCATATACCTGCGCTCGGGGTACGAGAAGGAGACGCATCCCTGCGAGCTGGCGGAGCAGCTGAGAAATTTCTTTAACATACCAATCGAGCACAGGGATCTCGTCATGATGGCGCTCACTGACAAGGAAGAGAGGCTCGATCGCCTATTCCAAGAAAGGGGCATTGCTCCGTTCCAGGAAGACTCCCCTGAGCCAGGTGAGCTTGACGGCGAAGAATGCGAGTACAGGCCCGTCCAGAAGCCAGAACCGAGCAAGAAGAGTCGCCTTAGACTCGCCGACGGCTCAAGATTCAACCGCCTGCTTAGCCACACCCGATTCAACCCATCGTTCTTCAAGCAGGCCGACAACGCAGGTACCCCCCCACCAACATACGATGTAGCCATTGCTCGTGCTACGCAAAACGCCCTTGGACGGCCAGTAGAACTTCGAACATTTGCCGGCGCCATGACATTGCCCTCGGTGAAGGGAGCTTTGAGAGACTTGGAATTCACTCAGAAGACCGGTGCGGTGATTGGCACTCCCACCGGACCGCCTTCGATGCTGAATCGTGTATTTGGACTCGCAAAGCGTGACTCTGAGGTTGGAGAGGCCATTGTAAGTAATCCGTTCCCCGTATTCTGTTGCCACTGCTGACCGCAACTTAGGTATCTGATATCCTTTCGATCGTACTTGATACGCAGTACAATCGCGACAAAATGTGGACACCCAAGGGCTCGAGGGGCAGCGACCGCGCTGCTTTCAACTTTACGGACTCGACCGGTAGATTCAGTGCTTTTCTCATGCGCCTCGATGGCATGCCCGGGAAGGCAAAGGGATATACGCGCATGACGTACCATCTCGACGTCAAGACCACGGACTCGGGGGGTTTCAAGATTACCCAAGACGAGCTTGACCGAGTGAGTTATCTTCTCACTTCAAGATGAAAATGGTAGCTAACAATTTCACAGGCTCGCAAGAACTCAGTCCACAGCCAACCCCATCCCGACGAAGCCGCCCCATCCAAAGACGTCTCAGTCCTGGTGCACATCTCGGACGTCCGCAAGGAACCAAAGATCCAGTTCCTCACCGACCCGTGGGACCTGTTCGAAGACGGCCAGCTGATTCTAGAGAATGCCCGAAGCTACCAGGCCAGGCTCGATCTGCGGCCTCGCCAGAACACTAAGAAGGCGGCCAGTGCCGAGGTTGGGTTCGACGCGCTGCAGTTCAGGGAGAGTGGGGGGCCAGTGAGGGAGGATCCCAGTCCGGATTATCAGGAGGGGAAGGGGAACGATAAGAAGAAAGGGGATGCTTGAGATGCTGGTTGTGATGAGGAGATGATGGACGGAGGAACTGGCTAACTTGTCGGATTGTACTTGCTAGATATTCATGTCTGATTTCTAATTTAAGTTTCCTAAATCTCTGACTATTTCCCACTATCAATGGTCCCTTAACGGTCAGGGTTATTGGCAGCAACGTGGCCTAAAGGTAGTCACTATCTATCTGAAGTGCGCGGCTGCCGGCAGCTTGCCTTCACCATAACAAAGAACACGTCGCTGATTTAACAACATTTCCCTCCCATCTCCATCAAGATGGCTACAGGTTCTACAT
>JABFFE010000239.1:0-48508 GCA_013623625.1 Fusarium setosum | reverse complement strand
ATGCAATGCACCAAGAACTGAACAGGGCCGACTCTCAAAACACCAACTCATCGCGTGCAGCAACAATTCCATAGTTTACGCAAGCACCCGCGCGCGCGAGATACGATGATCGGCGTTGATGATCAAGATAATCAACGCTAGTTATCAGACACGGGAGATTTTTTAAAATTCACCTGGATCCGATGCTGATACGCATGCGGAACATTCCGCTGCTACGTCGGCAAGTCCCCAACGCCATACAATCAAAGGGCATCATCTAATGACGATCACGCACAAACTCCTACATAATTCCCCCGAGAATGCCCTTTTGACCTCCGGGTTGCGTCTGCAGAATTCATGCTTTCAATGCCGATCCCCTATCCCACTTGAAGTAACTACAAGCGAGAAATCCGAGTTGACGTGGTTGATGATGATGGCCAAGACTTGAAACTCGGCATATACAACTTCGTGCAACACAACTCCAAAGCCTAGGCAACTCCCGTATTTTTCAATGCTCTATCGTATTACAAGCCTATCAAGATCATTCGCTCCCGTCTTGGCTCCAACCCTACCTGACTGCACATCTCCTTGATCGCCAACTCAACACGCATACCGGATCTCTCGGCATCCAAAAGGCCCCAAAAGAGCCTCAATCCAAACATCCCCTTTCCCCAGATACTCCCCGGCCGTCACATGACCCATGACTCTCCATGTCTTCTTTGCTGCAATTAGGAAGGTCACAATACGGAACCTTTTCGCACCTTCACGGTGACCCCGGAGCGCCACACGCCCCGGACTTTTTCTTCACCCCCGGGCATAGCGCCCGACCAGCCGCCGAGCGAGAGACCGGTCGACCGCATCTACAAATGGGACCATGCAAGAATTACGAAATGTGTATCCTTCTCCTTGCAAAAGTCCCCGTCGCTTCGTGAACAGCAGACAATTTGCTCGGGAGGTAACTGTTCAAATGCAGCGAACCGTTCGACTCGCCCAAGCCACGAGGCTCATGAGCTGAAACTCGCGTCCACTCCTCACATCATGATCCATCATGGTATGCCGGCCCCTTTACCGCCAAGTCACAAGCAACTCGCAAGTTACATGTTACGTTGCTTCACTCACTTTCTGGCAGCCGTCTCTGAGACTTGAACTTTTCACTCTTGATATCTGTTCCGCCGTTGTTGACCTTGCCTCCTCTAATAGGTCCTCTCTGGAAACCAAAGATACTGATATTTCCTTGTGTAGTAAAGGTTACAGAATATGGTCCCTAAAGGCCATCTCGTACATTCAGGCCAAGGTTCTTCCCCCATCACCACCCATTCTTCCTTATCCGTCATGCTGCCTGAGAATTCGCCCTTCATCATTTTGTGCACCACCCGAATCCCGCCTCTATCGCTTCCCCCGTTCGCTTTTTGAGAATATACACGGTCATTAGAAAGTAATGATGCCTACCAAATCAAAGCTCCCAGCCAGGTCCTTTCTCCCCCTTTCGCTGAATCCGTGAGCCAATCATCGGTTGGGGAGGATTAGATGCAGATGCAGCGCGCAAACCAGCGAAACTGAAAATGAACAATCATGACTCCGAGTTCCCAACTCCAACCTTCCTCCCAAAGGGAATGCCAAACTCCGCCTCCTCCTGTCCTTCTGTCGACATCTGTAATGTCTGTTTGCTGCCTTTCTCTGGCGCTTTCATGTAATTTACGCCTCAGATAGGCAAAGTACTGGTTGACGTATGGGAACCTCGACGGATCCCAGTGCTTGATAGGTAGGCAAAGATGACTGGCACCGGTGTGCCAGTCTCGAGCTTGCCACGATATATGCCTGTTGTTTAGGCATTCTGGGTCTGCGCGCCGCCACGGCCGCGAGGAGCACCACGGCCTCGGTTCTGGCCGGAGAAGTTACCTCGAGGACCCTGACCGCCGGATCGTCCACCATCGAGACCGCCACGTCCACGGCCACCGGACACACCACCTCGACCTCCATAGCTGCTGCCACCATAGGCATTGGCCTTGGGTCGACGGGGCTCAACAACAATGTTCTCTCCATTCACGGTATGAGGGTTGGCAGCAGCCGCGGCCTGGTAGCCCTCGGGGGTCTTGTACTCAACGAAAGCACAGTTCTACAAGGTGTTAGCATGTACCGGTTGAGCCAATTAGATCAATCTTGTTAAACATACCTTCTGGCGGTTGATGTCGAAGTAGGTGAGTTCACCAAAAGAAGCCAGAACATTCTTAAGATCGGCGTCTTGGACCTTGTCCGTCACGTACTTGACATAACCTAGGGTGCCCTCCTTCTCAGCGGGAGGTCCAGACATCGACTGTGGTCGGTTCTGTCGCTTCGAGTCAGCACCAGCAGTTTGCCAACCGGAGGTATCCTTAGCAGCGGCCTCAGCAGTAGGAGCAGCAGTAGGAGCAGCAGCAGCGGCGGCGGGGGCAGCAGCGGGTTGAGAAGTAGGAGCGGCTGCAGCGGGAGCAGCAGGAGCAGGAGCTCGGCTTTGGGCCGGAACAGGAGGAGTAGGGGTCTTAGGGAGGGGAACAACGGGTCTGGGGAGAGCGGCGGCGGCGCGGCTGGCCCAGGTCATGGGCTTAGGAGGGGCAGAGGGCTGAGCGGGAGCTGGGGGAGCAGCAGTAGGCTTGGAAACAGGCGTAGGGCTGGGATCCTTAGGCTTCTCAGGTTCCTTCACATCCTCTTCAGCAATCTCCTCGGCGGCGGCGTCAGCGTCGGTAGCAGGAACCTCCTCAGTCTGGGTCTCAGATGCCTTAGTCTCATCTACCGAAGACTCGGCGGTGCTGCCGTTCAGAGTTGCACTCTCCTTAGATGTGGAAACCTCCTCCAGCTTCTGGTCCACCACGGCAGGATCGAGCTCAGCAGTCTCGTCCTTGGTCTCCTCAACCGACTTGGGAGCCTCAGCTTCAACGGGAGCAGTGGGCTCCTCGACGGCCGGAGGTTCCTCAGCAGGCTCCTCCGGGGCAGCGGCAGACTCGTCATCGCTCTCCTCGTCGATGTATCGCAGGATGTCGTTCAGAACAAAGTAACCGGAGGGCTGCTGGGCGAGAACAAAGGTCTGGACGAATTTCTTGGGTTCACCAGCCTTGTTGGAAGTCTCGCCAATTACCTGGATGACAATGTTGTCGAAAGAAGCCTGGGAGTCGACGTTGGATACTCGGACCTTGCAGTCTTGGAAGTCAAGCGCCTTGATGCGCTCTTGGATGGCCTGTTGACACAATATTAGTAAATGCGTTGGGTCCATATCTGAAATTATAACGTACCTGTCGACCAACCGAGACGTTAGCAACCTCAGCTTCAAGACCGTAGACGAATTGCGAGCGTTTGCCGTAGAAGAGCTGCCAAGCTAGTTAGCGGAAATCCAAGCGCGCAAAGGACCAAATGATCATACGTGGAGCTTCTCAGGTGATTTGCTTAGGGTAGTGTAGTATTGCTCGACAAAGTACCAGCCAACCTCATCTTTGGACAGGTTGCTGTTGGCGCCGGCAGCAGCGGCTGCGGCAGAGGTGTCGACAGCAGGAGCAGTGGTAGGGGGAGCTGTTTCTTGTTGGTCGGCGGATTCCTTATACTGATCCTGGTGGGTGAAGTTACCGTTGGAGGCCATGATGGCTGTGTGTTTCTGAAGAATCTGAAGTGTCGGAGGAGGGGGTGGTGAAGGAGCGAAAAATTAGGACGAGTGCGCAGTCGGCAAGCTTTTGATCGCGAGAGAAGATGCGAACAAAGAGGGGAAAGGACGAGGAAGCGAAGCCCGGGTTACTCGAACGGACTCAAGATGGTGATCGTGTTCGGTCGGGGGTGGAGATTCGAAGTTGGGTACGGAATCGAGTAGGGCACGCCTGATGACAAACCGGGGTCAAGAGGGTTCGCAGATGGAGGCGACGACGATGTGGAAACGGGGAGGGGTGGCAAGGGTCGAAGACAAAGGCTCGAAGTGGACGGGACGTCGAATGAGAGAAACCCTGAAGATGGGAGATGGGAGATGGGCGCAGAAGATGGAGGTTGAGATGAGAAGAGGGGGTAGAAGGCGAGACAAGGCGGATTGACCAAGGTCGTTGGAATGAGGTTCGGGTGATGTGGTGATGTTGGTGGTTGATTGTGGAGGTTTTTGTGTGGCCTAGGTAGAAAAATGGAAACCACACAATGTCAATGACCGACCGGGCTTGCTGCTTGCTTGCCTTGCTAGCTCCTCGGGCTCGGAGGCGCATGGTCCGTGCGTCACCTTCCCAACGATGCCCGGAACGGAAGCGAGGAAGTTTTCCCGAAACAGCGACCTCTTGGTTCTTGGCGCCAATGGCGTATTGCGAATCTCTTCAGGATTTTGAAGGTGATGCCAGACATAGACCAGTTTTGGACGAGGACTCGTCAATTATTGCGATGCAACTCCCGCGTTCCACGGGTCGTCCCATGTTCCACACGGCACTAGTCTCAGGGATCCTCACGTTGACATATGTAGCATAATAGCACAGAACCCTGTCATTGCTGCAGGGCCGAGGGCATGGGGAATAAGGCGTTCTAAACATTTATCGGCTACTTGCGATATACTAGAAAGCAATCCAATATCAGAAAGTGATCAACGGCTGGAGCTAAAGAAATGCGGTTTCCATTTCATGTTAAGGCAATCTTCTCCACCCATCAATCACCTCCAACGTCACAGGTCCCAACACCAGCTCTTTGTCACCTATACCAAAAGCAGTCGCAAGTGCAAGTGAGTTTCTGGCAAAATACTGTGGTGTCTCCCATCTAACCTCCTGCTCCTGACGAATCCATGCCCAGCAAACGAGCATGATTTGCCGCAACCATTCAACACGGCGGGCTTGAGTGCATTGCTGTCTCTGACATTCCGTCCAGATGGGATGAATAACAAGCTCTCTTCCGGCAGTCTTCCGAGCCAGCGATACCCGAACAAACTCCTGCATCAAGTCGCCCGTGTCGCCGCGCCGTAATGTCAATGTGTTGTGGTCACTGAAATATTGCTGCAGATCCGAGAGCCATCGGGGGTTGGGGATTTGGAAGTCGCGGAACCGCGAGAGGGCCCTTGACCCAAAGACTGGTGATGTGAAGGCGACCATCTCAAAAAACACCTTTGCTGTTTTGGCAATGTCGGTTTCATGCGACTAAAGAACCGTAGGAACGAGTCCAAGATAGAGTCTCGAAAGGGAGGTTTGTAGGTGAAGAGCTTTTCTTTCTTGCCGCAGTTGGGATCCTGGGTGTCGAACAGGTCAATGACCAGTTGGAGGTCGCTGCGCTTATCACTTGGGTTCTTTCCATAGCTAAGGCTTTCGGCATGCTTGTGAATACGTGATATGGTCAGAGGATGTCCATCAGCAATCGCCGCAAGGGATGATATTTCTGCATCTGCAATCGCCGCATCATCTGATCGTGACAGTAACAAAATCAACTCTCTCATCTCGTCGAGATTCATTTTGGGCACAGATATGCAGTGCTGAGTGAGGAGCTCGCTCTGGGCAAGTTCCAAGTTTCTCGTCGAGAAGACAACTCTCGGTGCCGCAGTGAGCAGCGACAGTTTTGTCTCTGTATCAACGCCGTCGAGATCGTCAACAATGAGGAGGCAACTATCTTTTAGGTCGCATAGCCATTGCTTGAACTTTTGTATCCGCCCATCAAGGGTCATTCTGGACCATTGTTCTTGAGCGTCAACGTAAGACTGGCCTCTGACCAGGATTTCATGCCCAATCTCGCCAGCGATATCGCGATATGCTTGCTGCAGCGAGGCCGAATCACTGGCCTTGAGGAAGAAAACATGATAGTTGTTGCGATATTCCAAAGCGACCCGGTACGAAATCTCTGTTTTACTAGAAGTAGGCATGTTAGTCGGCATTTTACTTCAGAGCTTGCTCATCCCCACGGTTAACTGACCCGATACCGCCCATGCCCACAAGGGAAACCCAAACCCTTTGTTGGTTCTGTTGGTTCAAAAGATCCTGAACCTGGCGAAGCATCTCGCCTCGACCGGCAAAAGTTATACTCTGCCTAAACTGCAGCTCGCCTCCGATGTAGTGTTTCCGTCCACGCGCCGGTCCACAGAGGGGGGGCAATGGCCTCGGTTGGTCAAAGGTATAGGACTAACGCAAGAGTGATCATGGTAAGCTCTCTGGTCGGGCATTTGACGATGGATGAAAGAGGATCATACTTCTGGCATTCTAGCTTCATAGCGTTCCAAGTGCATCTTCCTAGCTAGCCGCGTCGCAACGTCTATGAGCTTGGTTTCCACCGCGGAATAGGTTCCATGTCGATTGGAAAATTTACAGACCGTGTGGTGATTTGTCCCGAGAAGCTTTTCTGCCTGGTAGCCAAGAAAACCTGCGGAGGCACGCTCGACAATCTAGAGTAATTGTAAGCACACGATAGGTTGTAAGTAGTGTGAGAGGTTAGAAGTATAAACCCTTGGTACCAACTTACAAGACTGGAGGGTACTGGGTACTTGAAGAATCTATTTCTTTTCATCAAGGGTGTCTCGTCGGCTTCACAAAAGCACTGAATGATGGGCTTCGATGGCATCTCGCCCCAGAGATCGGTGTCATCCACAATCAAAGGATTAAATGACTTGAGGCCTTCCACCATGGGCTTTCGAATCCCTGGTATGTTGCCCAAAGATCTGAGGTAGCTGGCCCAATCGGCCAAGCCAGCCCCAAAATGAGGAGTACCGAAGAAAACGAGGCCTATTTTGCCCAAATCAAAATCGTGGTATCTTCTGTTGGGATGAGTGTGGATCAGAGTCATTGCCCGGCGTGCGACAATGCCACCCATCGAGTAACAGAGCAGGATGAGGGGTCTCGAGGCATCCTCGCTGCCTCTAAGTCGCTGGAGCTCACCAAGGAGCTGATGAGAATAGTCCTCGAGAAGGTCGTGGGTCTTGGTTCTGTCTGTAAGCCCAGAAGTGTATCCGAAAGTCATGATTCTGGCTGTTTCAAAACCTGTGCTGCGTGGAAGCAGTTGGTGAAGCCACATACACCCATTGTCAGCACACCAGCTATCAAATGCATTTCCGTCTAAGCCGTGGATAGCACAAACGCTACTAGCTGTTAGTAAAGACGTGAAATTTAAGGCTCATGAACCTGTGTCCCACTCAATGGTTGCTGAAGGCGGCGATCGGAGGACTGTCAGGTTCAGAAAGTCGGAATCGCCCTTGTCCCAAGTCAAGCCCCCCGCCCCAAGCAGCTGCATTTCCTTTTTGGCCGCCGCTGGCCATTTTTCATTTGGCCAGTGAATAGTAGCGACTTGCTCTCCTTTATCACCCCGGGCGATCGTAATCGACAGCTGAATCTCCAGTTAGGATCGGGGGTAAAAGAAGAGTCTCGGCCATCGTCATTCACCAACCTGGCATCCTCACGCGAGATCTCTGCCATTTCTTGAGCAGCCGTTCGGACTTGGTTTATCGTTACATCGTTGTTCTCAGCGTCTCTTTGTTCTTGGCTTGGGCATGAGATGTTGAGCAAACGGATCGCACGCTTGGATTTCGACATGGCAACTACAAGTCACGCTGTAGATACTCTCAAGCATACCTAGGTTAAGAAGGGGAAGAAATTGGATGCCAAATCTCTGGACATGGCGAAAGCCTGGTTGAAGCGGGGTTACCAACTGCAGGTCTCGTCAGCTGCTGCACTTTCAACACACCTCATCACGTAAAGATATCAGCTCGTGCAGTCTCATTCATCGATGCTGGTCGCCGGCTATCAAAGTGCAAGTGCCATGGGCATACGGCTGTCCTTGTCAAATCCTTTGGCAATGGAAATAGTTTCCGGCCTGCATGGAACACACCTCGCTACAACCAAGGCCAAAATCATCACTTTACTAGCGGCTGCCCTTCCCGACCCATTCACCTTTTCCCTGCAAGCTCAAGTTGCTAGAGCCTGCAGAGAACTGCTTCTTGATGTGGTTCTGCCGGCACTCGAAGAACCCCTTAGAATTCCAGGGTCAGTATTTGACGAAAGGCTTCATCAAGGAGGCAATTTTTAGTGTCATGGGTTCTGACAAAGCGTCTGATAGAGACCAACTCTACCGCCTGGCCTTCTTCTCCTCACTCAATGGCCTCTCGCTCCGCCGATGTGCTTTTACACCAGCCTTTGACGATGGCACCAGTGCTGGTGACGGCCTTTTCGATGGAGTCTCCCATATGGATGCATTGGAACTCTTCCGCTACCTCAAGGATGCCCGATTGCCTCGGTCAACAAGACTGGCTGGCTCTTGGCAAGGTTTTGGGAAACTTGAAGATTTCCTTCTGGCCAAATCACCACACGGGATACATGACGTCCTTTTTCGACTTTCCCTTCCATTTCAAAAAGCAGAAGAAAGGGATCTAGGGAGTTCAATCGCCAATGTAACATGGAGGGAAGGTCTTCCTGCTGTTGGGAAAAGCTCACAACCCTTCCTTGACATTGACAGTGAGGACAATGAGGACGGCCACACATCGTTATCCACCCACGAATCGCAAGATCGGCAACCAACGTTGACAAAGAAATCCCATGGAGCGAGTTGGCTCAATTATACGGCGAAGGACTTTGCCACATCCGGGTCCTCGATGGCCTCAAAATCGTCCAAAGACATGATACCATAGGGAAGGACCTGGCTAGGGGAGTCCCCAGCGAATTCTGTCCCGTATTTGGGCTCCCCTTCCTTGTGGGTCAAGATGTCGAGAAACTAGTCACCTCTGGACGGCTGAAGCATGCGGAGCTTCACGGAAACTTGGCCTGGTTTCAAGAGAAAGAGTCCCATTTCCATCCAATTGGCTTGGCCTGCCTCTCGATAGCCTTGGCAGATGCCCGTGCTTCGGTTGGCGATTATCAGAAGGCAGACCAATATCTGAGTTACAGCAGCACGTTGTATCCTCTGACGACACACCTCAGAGTGGTCATGTCTCTCAGAAGAAGCTTGGCAAAGAGAAGACTTGAGAATTTGTCACTTGCTGATATTGGATCTGGCAGCCCCTTAAAGACGGCTATCCAAAACGTGGAGGCTACTGATGACTCTATCAAGTTCGCAGTCTTGGAAGAGCTGACGGTCGTATTGTCCTATCTCCGTCGGCTGGGGCTCTCCGGTGAGATTCAGCACAGCAGTCTTCTTCAATATGCCGTTCGAATCTTTTCTGCCGATGCTAGGCTGTCATCGGATTGGAGGTTCCAGGTCCTGACCGAGTTTCAAGGAGCAGCGTCCCGGGACGAGATAGAGAGTGATTCTCAGCATCGACTATCACATCCTCCGCAGCTACGCGTTCCAGTCTCCCCAGAATTTGAAGAGGAGTTGCAAGACTGGTTCAGAAGCGTGCTGATGGAAGGAACTCGTTATACGCCGCGTGGCAGGCTTCACGAGGCGTGGTTTCTTGACGAATCAGCTCTCACTCAATTTATCCGCGACAATGAGGAACCCTTCAAGCAGCTTGTATCTGCCGTTGTTTCCCCTGCATCTGCCCTCGACCTCATGCTGATCAAAACAAACCATTGCCGCATATTCTTCATACTCATGATCCTGAACCGAGGAGATCTTGTAAAGAGTTTCTTGCCCTATCAGGATCTTCACGACTCGGCTCTCCCTTTCAGAAGCCGCCCGAAGCACTTTCCAGCGGATGATGATCTCTGGCACTCGTTCGACGAGCTTCAGTGGGCATTCAGTGTAAGCCGTACTTGGTCCAGAGTCAATGACTGCCAATTCCAGGTATTACCGGGGCAGATAATTCCAATCTCTGAGCGACAGTACGTTGGCGAGGGTGGATGTGCGGTAGTGGAAAAGGTCTACTTCCATCCGGGATTTGAGCCTCAGAATGGGTCGTCGGATGAACAGGTCAGTGCCTCTACGCTGGGTGATCTCAATATTGCCATGATGGAATGCGCTAACATTTATTCATGCTAAAGGTGCAGACAAGCCGTGGTGGAAATACCGGTCGCAAGGCATATGCGTTGAAAACGTTCAACACGACGAGGGCAGACATATTTTACAAGGCAGAAATGGAAGCATTTGGACATCTCCAAGCCTTGAGTCGTCGACCTACTAGTCTCATTCAATTCTACGGCGGCCTGCACAGTCCGTCGAGTCCTGGCATCATTCTAGAGTATGCGGATAGGGGGGATTTACAGAATTACTGGAAGTCGACACCAGCTCCAACCAATGAGCGGGACGTCCATCTCTTTTGGTCGGCTTTCTCTACACTGGTTGAGGCACTGTCTTTTCTTCACGAGATTCCTGTCAAAAATAAGGAACAGAGGCTCTATGGGTCAGTATCTGATGCTGATCCAGGGTCCAATTGACTGACATAAACCTCTAGATGGCATCAGGACATCAAGCCCAGCAACATTCTTGTTGTTAGCGGCAAAACCGGAGAACCATATGACATTCAACTGAAGCTCGCCGACTTTGGGATGAGTCATTTCAAGCGAGGCGTCGCCGGGGAAGAGGAAATCGTCGATTGGGACAGCTATGGAACACTAACTTACGGTAAGTGATCCTATCCATATATCCCACAATGAGGTGCAGCGAGAGTTGAACGGATCGCAGGTTCGCCAGAAAGTTCCCGGCAGGCTGTGCCGCAACTAGGCGACAATCCACGGCCCGAGGTCAGCCAAGCCGTCGATGTCTGGTCCTTGGGTTGCGTTTGCAGCGAGGCGATCCTATGGGTAGCCTTCGGTTACGCAGGTATTCAGTTCTTCAAGAGGGCCCGCTACCGAGAGAGATGCGGCTCCCCCACGCTCAAGGAAACGCCTCATATTCCCAGAATCTGTTTCCATGATGGTCACGGCAAGCTACAGTCCGTCACGACGACTCTCCAGATAGTCAGGGATCAATTTGGCAACTACCTCGAGGGCTCAGAGAGCATCATGAACTCGATCTTGGATATCATTCCCAGAATGCTAAACTCCGAACCCAAGCTCCGTCCAAAGGCATCTACTATCTGGTCCGAGTTTGAATCAAGTCTTCTAGATTGTGAGTCTGGCTCTCCCGCTGGGCAATCTACAGATGCTTCAACTATGCGACGGACTCTTTCCCGAGAAAACCTTCCGTTTGACCAGACCAAAATGGATGATGTTGAAATGGCCGACAGAGGGTTTCAGCAGGTCAGGAGCCTAGTGGAAGAAGGCCAGTATGAAGAGGCGAGACGTCTTCACCTTTCCTACTATGAAACGTTCCCAACTTACAGACTTCGATTTGACGTGTTGGTCGCCTTCTTGAATTCGATTTTTGGGACTAATAACAACATCGTTGAGGTAAGATGATCCATCTCGGCAAACCGCCGGGGCTTGCTATTGTGACGGGAAGAGAGAAACTAACATTTGCATGTTTAAAGTTAAAGGGCGCAGACTACGTTATGTCGTTGCCACGTACGTTAACTAAGGTGAAGCCCTCCCCTAGCCAACGTGAACCCACGTCTCAGCCTGCTAAGTCTAATAGGGAGAACGAGAGCAGATATATGATTTACGAGAGGATTGAGGACACACCCAATAACCGGAACAGGGAGTGTCATTTGGTTGATATTAGTTGTTGGCTTGTGCGTGTGATGACGGAAGGAATTAGGAAGCTACCTATTGAGAGAGACGGTAGGTCATTTTGACCATCGGGAACGTGCTGTCCAGTACGACAAGGGATGGGCTGCATTGCGCACCTGAATTCTAGCACAGAGGAAACATCGCCAACGAAATATTTCAGACGCGCTTACACAGACCATCAAAACAGCCTATCGTTGTCTGATGTTACCCCTGCGAAATAACTCCCGGGGAACTATGGTACATCAATTTCATTGGCCATATGGCAATTTCTATCTATCTTGCCTCTGATGCTTGTCTGGGTCGGGGGCCTGTTTGTATCATATAGACAAAACACATGGATTCTTATTAATTAATCCAATGCCGTAAATCAGGTTTCCGAACTGGGTTCGAGGTGAGGGATAGGACCCCTACAGAATGGGCCAGAAAACACCGGGATAGGTCATTTTGGACCTTGGCCATCTCTCCTCGGTGAGTACGCCAATGCGGGGTTCCACCACCCGCCGACCTAAATTTTTTTGGGTTCTGCGCTCAAAAAATTTCCACAATCTTATCAGTGGTCTGCAGCGGCCGTTCAACAACTACGAAAAAAACCACCAACCAATCTTTGCATTCTTCCTCCCAACCTCGAGAAACTCGATCAATTCCTGCTGTGCGCAGCAGCAAAATACCACCACAATATCCTTTCCGTGGCAATACATCGATAAGCAAACCGCAACCCCCCCGCCAAAATGCCCAAGTCGAAGCGCGCCAAGGTCGTCCACCTCACCCAGGTGTCCAAGAAGACGCGCGAGAACAAGGACAAGCTCTTCCAGAACATCCGCGACGCCGTCCCCGAGTACCAGAACTGCTTCGTGTTCAGCGTCGACAACATGCGCAACAGCTACCTCAAGGACGTGAGGCGTGAGCTGTCCGACAGCCGGTATGCATTACGAACAAAAACCCCCAATGGGATAGACGATTAACTGTGATTTCTGTATAGCCTCTTCTTCGGCAAGACAAAGCTCATGGCCAAGGCCCTCGGCCAGACCTCCGAGGAGGCCATCGCCCCCGGCATCGAGGACCTGACCCGCCACCTCGCCGGCACCGTCGGCCTGCTCCTCACCAACCGCCCCGTCGAGGACGTCCTCGGCTACTTTGACAACCTCGCCCCCGTCGACTTCGCCCGCGCCGGCGTCGCTGCCACACGAGACTTTTCCATCCCCACGGGCATCGTCTACGCCACCGCCGGCGAGGTCCCCGCCGAGCACGACGTTCCCCTCGAGCACACCATTGAGCCTGAGCTGCGACGCCTGGGTGTGCCCACCCGCATGGTCAAGGGCCGGGTCGTGCTTGGTGATGAGGCCGGTGAGGGTGAGGACTATGTCGTCTGCAAGGAGGGAGACGTTTTGGATTCGCGACAGACGAGGTTGCTCAAGTTGTTTGGTGTGTGTCTGAGCGAGTTCAAGGTCAAGGTGTTGGCGTAAGTTGTTGAACTCCATTGCGCACTGATGTTAGACACTAACAAAACACAGGTACTGGAACTCTGCAACCTCTGAAGTGACAGAGGTCAACCCAAATGCTACGGATGAGAATTAGATGAGCCTATGGACACTTACAAAAACCGGTGCTAGACGATTGGTTTGACATCTTTTTTTGGAACGACTGATACCAGCATGAAATTTTCTTTATATGGGATCTCGGCGTTGAGAGGGCCATGGGATTATGGAGGGCATCATGTTTAAAAGTAGAACCCGCCCTTGAATGAACACAATTTTTACATACACACGATTCATCAACTTCACTGTTTTCTTTCAGTTGATACTTTAACTGTTACTTTAACAAAACTCCTAAGTGATACATCAGAGTCGGCCTTCTCGGCCAGCCTAGGCGACATCTCGGGGGTCAGCAGGTCACGGAGTCCTTACCCTGACCTTACCTATGTTGCGTGTTACGGCCGGTTCACCATCATCGAAACCCTCCCCTCCCCGACTTTTTCTTCTCGCCTCCCCAAAAACCCAATTAGAATACATAAAAAGAGAATATTACCTTCCACCTTGCCTCGTCTTAGAAGCCCGTCAGGATGTGCTGGGGCGTCGGGGAAATCGACAGCGACTGATGTCAAACTCGGCGAGTTAGGTGGAATAGCAGAGCAAGTCAATAGAAACTGGTGAATCCAGGAAAAGCGCAAGTAAAAATGGCCTCAAGTCGTCCGAGATGTTGCTTTGGATGGTTGTCGATGGTGTGCTTACCCTTGGTGGAAAAGGGGGGATGAATTAAGGACTGAGAGATTGAGAATCGACAACCCACCAGAGGCCCAAGAGAGAGAGAAACGCTGCTTTAGTATCGGCGCAACTTCCTGGGGTCCTCGTAGCCGCCATCGTAACCGCGTTTCCGGCCGCCGTCGTCGTCTCGGGGTCTGTCGTAGTCCCGCTCCCTGTCGCGATACCCACCTTCTCTTCGACCGATGGGCTCCATGTTGCTTCCGGTGCGTCGGTTATCGCGATCTCCGAATCGGCCGCCATCGCGGTGGCCGCCGCCGCCGCCGCCGTGTCTGTCGTCATATGAGCGGCCGCCGCTTCGCGAATCATACCCACCAGGGCCCCGATCGCCCCTGCGGTCTCCGCCGCGGTCGCCTCGATCACCTCGGTCACCATAGCCGCCATTCCTTCGGTCGAATCCGGGTCCGGAGGGTGCGTCACTGGGTGCGCCGTATCCGTTTCTATCACCACGGCCATAATCACCACCGCCGCTTCGGAAGCCTCCTCGGCCACCGTAGCCTCCTCGGAAACCGCCTCGTCCGCGGCCACCATCGAAGCCCTTGTAGCCACCGCGGAAGCCACCGCCATAGCCGCCAGGACCCATGGGACGAGAAGGCATAGACCGGGTATATCCTCTGCCGCCAAGACCACCACCAAGTCGTCGGGGGCGCCACCCTTTGACGGTTCTGCCTCGTTCAACGTCTACCTTGATACGTCGATCCTTGATTCGGATGCCATCACAAGAATCCAAGGCAGCTGCTCATGGTTGCGCCGCGTAGCGCATGTGTCAGTCAATCTTACCAGAAATAGTACCTCGTGTGCTGGGCGAATATGACAAAAGAAAAGGAACAAGCAGAGACGGGCAAGCATGAGGGCCCTTGTGTGTCTCGCTATATACTTCGAGAGAAGGGCAAGCTTGAGGGCCACATCTCAAAAGGTACATCCGGGGAAGAAAACAAAATGTCTAGTCAGAAGGGGGATTGGGGGTGAGTTTACCTCTCATGTCTTTCTCTCGCTCGAAAACGACGAAAGCATAGCCTCGGTGAGGCTTCTTCTTCTTGTTTGGCTTCTCGTGAGCGTGAGTGTCGACAACGATGCGGATCTGGATCGCCATTAGCAAACGACCATATAATAGCTTCACGGGGAGCACCTACACGCTCGATAGGGCCGAAGCGACCAAACTCCTTTTCCAAGTCTCTCTCATCAGCATCATAACTTAGACGCGCGACAATCAAGGTCTTGAAAGCATCGCCGCGAATGTTTGGATCCTCGTTCGGCTTGTCTGGGCATTCGGTTAGCAATTACGCTGCAGCCGCGTGACTGGGGTTCTCCTCACAATTCTTGGGCGCTTCTGTAACAAGTTTCTCCAACTCGGTCTTCTTCTCCTGCTTCTTCCGGTCGCGCCTCTGCAGCCAGCTTTCAGTCGGTTCATATTTATCCGTCTCCTTGTATTTCTGCAGCTCTGGGAGGAATTGTGCGACGCCGGTGATGGGCGCGGTCTTGCGATCCTGGGGCGCATAGTCTGGGGGCTCGACCCAGCGCAGGGGTGGTCGCGCCGCGAAGAGCGCGAGCAGATTGGGGGGTAGCTTGTCCGTCATCGCAGGATTCTCGAGTCGGTGGTGAAAGAAGGGGAAAAGGAAGTAGAGAAAGGAGCGAAATGAAAGAGGCGCGCGCAAGGTGCCGCGATTAAGAATGGATGGAAAATGCCAGATGACTCGAAGGTTAATTGTGGTTGTCGCGCGCAGGGTGAAATTATCCTGAGGACTCGATGCCTGCCTCGAGGCTGAGGTAATGATTGCCGAAGTTTTGCCTTTGAACGCTAGGCCCCTTTTGGGTACCCTGCACGAGAGCTGATTTTTTGGCGATGGCCTCGCGTCAGTACATCAAATTCGCTTTGCTTGTCGTCGGATCATGAGGATAGCGATTGACACGGCCAGATAAAAATGACGATCAAGGCGTTGCGGCAACTATCAAAGGGCCAGGTGAGTCACTTATTTATCACTGCAACTCGATTGAGACGTTGTCACTGACTGGTTCTAGAATGGCCTCGGCGCATTCATCCTGCAGTGCAAAAAGTTGGACTTTTACTACTGCGACTGGGCTGGTAGCTCCAAGGGCATGAAGTACGTGACACCCCTCTGAGATCGTCTTTCCATTGGACTCTGTCTAACTGTTCAACAGCGGCTTCATCAAATCTCTCCTCCCCAAGTTCGCCGCCGCCAACCCTCAAGTCGAATTCTCCATCTCCCCCCGACCGGGCAAGCACCCCGTGATTGTCGGTCACTACATCAATGGTCGAACCAAGCCCGTCTGTGTGCGAAACATGTCGCCTTACGAGATCCTACAAAAGGCCGAGCTGCTGCGTGACGCCAGCGGAGAGAAGTTGAAGCGAACGAACCGGGCGGTTACGAGCACCAAGCCCAGTGTGCGTGGTATCTGGTCCCCGTACCACGGCAAGGGAATGGTTGTTTAAAAGCTGGCTGGGTTGCTTGGGTTCTATGTACGTATATATGTAACAGTTTTGGTGTTGCTTGTAGCATTGGGTTGCGAGGAAATTGTACGATTTAGAATCATGATCTCCTGAATCATATGGAAGCATAAATGACACCTTCACCGACATCTCGCATGAATCCTTCAGCATAGGGACAATTCTCCACATTTACAAGAGTATGGCTACGAGGCTTCTTCACAAGTGTTCCATTCTGCATGGGTATAATCTTTTTTTTATTTTCATTCATCATCTACCTGCTCTCTCTTCAAGATACTAGTGTATCCTTGGCAGAAGAGGCGTTTTTACTTTTGATATTTGATTCCTTACTGCTTGGTGGAGTTGATGATGTCGACGACTGGGGGAAGCAGTGGTTAGCAGGGATCCATTGAGAGACCGAGGATATCAACTTACAGGCAGGCTTGAGGGAAGCACCACCAACGAGGAAACCGTCAATGTCGGGCTGCTTAGAGAGCTCGACGCAGTTCTTCTCGTTCACACTGCCACCGTAGAGAATGCGGGTCTCGTCGGCAACCTTGTCGCTGATGCCGCGGAGGAGGTCGCGGATGGCCTTGTGGACCTCCTGGGCCTGCTCGGTGGTGGCCACCTTGCCGGTGCCGATGGCCCAGATGGGCTCGTAGGCGATGACGATGCTGCTCCAGTCGGAGATCTGGGACTTGAGGGACTCGAGCTGGGCCGAGACGAACTCGATCGTCTTGCCGGCCTCGCGGGTCTCGAGGCTCTCGCCACAGCACCAGATGACCTTGAGGCCGTTATCGGTAGCGTACTTTGTCTTGGAGGAGACGACGTCGTCGGACTCGCCGAGGATGGTGCGGCGCTCCGAGTGGCCGAGGATGGTCCAGTTGATGTTGCTGTCCTTGAGCTGGGAGACGGAGATCTCGCCGGTGAAGGCGCCGTTGGGCTTGTCGAAGACGTTCTGGGCGGCGACCTCGATGTCGGAGCGGATGGTCTCTCGGACGAGGGAGAGGTAGAGGGCGGGAGGAGCGACGACGACCTCTGGAAGAATATGTCAGTTTGTGTTTTGACAGTTTGTTGTAGAGCTAGCTACGAGATATGAGGGGTTGCGGGCAAATGGGAGACGAGGGGTCGTGGGGGAAGAGGGAGAATGCAACATACCAGCGTTCTCGTCGAGGGAAGCGTTGTTGAGGTTGGAAACAATCTCCTTAATGGACGACAAGGTGCCGTTCCTAGTAGAAAAAACAATAGTGAGCTTCTGTATAGCTTCAACACACGGATCTGCGGCCTTTTTGCTTGATGGAGGGGGAGGGGTAGAGCAGCCGATTGCTAGCTGATGGTGGGGTAAACTTACATCTTGAAGTTGCCGCCGACGAAGAACTTGCGAGCCATGATGGGCAATTAGATTGGTATTGTTGGTTTGTAAATATGAGGTATTTGCAGCAAGGAAGCAGAGTCCAAGAAGCAGAAGAGAGGATGTGGAAGAAGGAGTCTCAGGTGTTGGTTGTATGGAGAAGGGCAACGTAGCTCAGTAAATAGTTGGAGGTGGGAGTGGGCGTGTGTTACTATGGGCACTACAAGTTGGGGCGGGCCGGAGGCGGCTCAGGCCAGATCCATCAGGTCAGGTCATGAACTGAACATGGACATGGATGGGCATGACAAGACAATGAGATGGGGGCGGAAATTAGCACGGTATTAAAGCATTGGTATTAGACTATTTTGAAAATCATGTCTTTTTTTTTTTTTTCTTGGAATTTCTAGAGATCAAATTGCTATACCTCATGTCGTCTCCTACACTCCCTACCTACTTTGAATAGAGGCCTACCAGACTTACAGCCACTGATACGGCAGACCTCGGAGCTCAAACACCATCCACCGGGTCCGTCCTCCCGTTTCTCGCCATCATCCGCGGAGCCCATCTCTCAAAGTACCCGAGGCTGGCCAGGCCAACTCCCGTCATTAGCAGCAGCCCTGCCACCATTCCTTCGGGTACCTGAATCTCAACGTTGGCTCTAAAACAAGCGTCATAGCGGAGAGGGGGGCCACACTCAACATCACAGAACCCTCAAGGTCAACGGCGCTGAAACACCGAGACTTTGACCGAGCCGACAAGCTCCTCTGACGTACTCACCGCTCAACAACCTCGAATATCGTCCCATAAGCAATGGCCAACAGCACGGGCGTCCTCTCGGTGAGTCTACTCTACGTGCTCGTGTCCCAGCCTCTGCTTGGACAACTCCCGCACACCGTATCCTCCTCATTCGCGGTGCAGTGATCCATCCATCCATAGTAGCTACGGCGTGTATTAGCGCCATCTTTGGCGGATGTAAGTCATCGGCGCCCCCGGAACAACAAAAGATGCCCTGCAGCAAAACATCTGTGTCTCCGCGATCCTGTCCCAGGAGGATCCAAAATCTGCTGCAGTCAGTGCAATCACCCTGCTTCTTCCGATGGCTGCAGCTTTCACCGCCGCTTGCTCGTGTCCGCCAAGTCTGAATAACTTGTATCAAGAGTCAGTCTCGCACAGGCTGAGAAGAGGCGTCAGGAAGCTTCTTCACCCCTGGATAGTCCCTAGGCATCGGACCATGTCAAGCTACCAGATGTCATGCCACCTCGACCTGTCAGGTTGCTGTCCCAAGTAAGCACACTTCACTCTCGGCTGCCAAAGATGCAAATGCTATCAAAACAAAAAACTCCATTCCCTAACAAAGTGTCTATCTGCTACCCAATTTCTGTGGTCAAAGGGGTCTGTATCTGTGTATAATCTGTATCAAACTCAAGAAAAATAACCGAATCAATCTATATGTATCCTTCCCCTCGACCTCCTCCTTGCTCGACTCTTTTGAGTCGTTCATATTCCTTCCGCAAAGTGGCTCCATTCTCCTCCAGGCGCCATACCGAGACGTTGCCGGCGGCGTTCTCCTTGGGTTCGCGGCCTAGGACTTGAAAGACTCCGACGGGATGGCAATGTGTCCTTTCTTTGGGAGAGATGTTATATTCGGCAGGACGGATGTCACTGCCGAAGATCCTTGGGCGCCTGTTTGCCCGATCCGTGGTGCGTCCAGGAGATTCAGAATGGGGTCTCTAGTAGACGGTCCATTCCAGTCTCTTACGGTGCACTCGCACGATTTAAAAAGTTGATAATCCCGGTAGCAGATAAGACTCGCATTCCTGGGCCGAACCGTTAGCTCGTTGCGTTCCATAAATCTCAAAAGCTTACTTACAATTTATTCAACCGGTGCCAACAAGGGTGTTGCCAGCCTTGGCGGCGGCGTTGAGGTCGCTGGTAAGCTTCATCATGGAGGTGAGGCGCTTCTTCATGGTGTCGATGTGCTGGATGTTCTGGGAGTCCTCGGGCTTGACAATGGACTGGAAAAGGTTCTCCACGGCCTTGCGGTGCTCCATCCATTGGTCAAGAAGGGGCTGAGTCGACGATTCCTTGGTCTCCTGGGCCGCGGGCATGGACTTGACGGCCGCCTTGCGGCTGGAAGAGGCCTGGTTCTCAGAAACGTCGGTCTTGCGCTTACGTCCCTTGGAAGGCTGGGTCGATCCATTGGTGGGCGAGCCACCGGAGCTTCCGTGGTCATTGTGGACGCGCTTCATGTGGTCCCGGAGGTTCCACTGGCGGGGGAATCCATTTCCAGCAACGGCACGCTCGCAGCCCTCATAGACGCAGAGGAAGGGCTTGTCTCCGTGGCCATGGAGTCCGTGGGCCTCGCGCTCGTGGCGGAGGAGGCATGCAGTCGACGAGAAGCGGGCGCCCTCGCACGACTCAGCCTTGCAGCGGTAGGGCTTCAGGTGAGAGTCGACGAATTTGCTAATCGCGTCAGTACAGTCACAAAGGGCGATAGGTAGAAGGCTTCTTACTCGTAGTTGCACTTGAGCTTCTCGGGCTTGTGGTTGCAGCTGGGCTGTCCCTCCCAGGGGCAGTGGTAGAGTCCATCCTCACGCGGGGCGGCCTTCTTGTAGAGGTCGTGGTCCCTGGCGGACTCACCTTCGCTGTTCTGTCGTCGGGGGCCGGTAAACGGGGCGGGCAGGGCAAGAGGATCCTCAAGCTGAGGCATGGCCTTTCCATTGGCATCCTCGGAGAGCAGGGTAAGGTTCCGGTCAAGGCTGCAAGGGTCGACATGGTGAGAAACCGGCTCAGGAGTCACGGTGCGGTGGGGCGATACGTACCTGGGCGACTGGCATTGGATCTGAGGCGACGAGTTGGGGCTCTGGGTAGGGAACCACATGTCATCGATGGTGTTGGGGGAGGAAGATCGAGAAATGGAGCTAGAAAAGCAGTCCCAGGGGCTAGGGGGGGAGTTCTCGGCCAGGCTGACATCAGGGCCAAGCTGCATGTGGGCTGGGACCACATGAAGGGGGCTGGCATCCGGCAGAGAGAAGGTGGCATCACCGTTCAGGTCGAGGGAGTAGGAGGGCCAGTACATCTGGGGCGAGATACCATCGATTTCAGAGTCCAGGAGGCAAGTATCAATTCCCGCCATGGCAGCACCGGTCTGGGTTCCAGTCTGGAGAGTGGAAGCATTACCTGTGAAGTCCATGTTGGACAAGTGTGATGATTGTGACAGCGAAGAGCCGCTGGACCTGCTGGAGCTGACCCTGGACATGGCGTGTCCTCCCTGGGATGCAGCAGCAGTGGTCCGAGAAGCGGTCCAGTTGTTCTGGATGTCCTGGCGTCCTTGGGAGTGAATACGGGTTCCTCGGGGAGTGGTCTGGCCAGATGTGAAAACGAACTCCTCGGCTTCTCCGGAATGGGCAGATCCATTGTCTGAGAAATCTTGAAAGTTCTGTGGTCCTTCTGCTGCCGTAGTAGCCCACGACGAACCTGCCAGGAGGTCCGTTGATGGTTCTGTTTGAGAAAAAGAAAAGATTCCGGATGTGGTCGAAGCCATAGAAGGCTGAGAGAAGCTATATTCGCTGGGCAGAGGTCAGTGTGCCGTTCACGACTATCCAAAACATGTAACAAAAAGGAAATATTCGAAACAAGACGGAGGTCATTGCTTGAGTCAACTTTGAATCTGTTGGCTAGGTTAGCTTGGATGACTTGAGGGGCTACGGTGTCGAAAGTACAGACCAAGCATGACAGTGAGCGGCGTAGTGCCTGAATTAGATCTTGCTTTCTGTCGAGGTTCCTGAAGGGTCCTTGGAATCATGTCGACTGGGTCCGGGTTGGCACGTTCAAGTCACGAGTCGAGTCCAGGCAGATCATCCAGGGTCGTTTCAATCCGGTGTCGCATTAGGTCGTGTCAAGTCGTAATAGTCGGAATCAAGATCAGTTGTGGTTATCGCATTCAAGCAAGTTGGTATAGCAATATGCAGTGTCGACGAGTGGCTTCCGGAAGGGTCGTATAAAGCAAACAAGATGGTCCTTGGCATCCACATAAACCAGGCAAGCAGAGATCCGGTGAATAGCAGTATATTGGCGTCCTAGTTTGGAATCCCAGTGCGGCTGCACTATGAGCAATTAAAATTGAATTGCAAAGGCGACAAGCCTGAAGCCTCCTTGAATCCCAACACCGATAGGTGTATAGGAGGAAGCTAAGGTCCAGAGTGGTCGGCACCCGCGGGGTGTTCCCAGGTATTGAAGGTTCCAGTTGAAGCATAGTCCGGTTCAAGTACAGAGAGGCAAGAGTCCATTTGTTCCTTGGGTCGAAGCCATTGGATCCGGTAAGTCCTGAGGTCCATGCCGATGAGATATCCAGGTTGCTTCAATGTCCATGGGAATAGAGCTGTAGTTCTCAATCTGCATCAATGGGCAATACTCACCGCGGGCACGAAGCCAGTATGTAATAATTTCAAGTTTCCATGTCCGGGTTCGGACATGGTCCATTTGTGAAAAAGAGTCCTGGAAAATGTCGTCCTTCCTTCGGTAAACAGGTCCATTTGATCCGGAAGAATCTCCGAGTGCCAGAGCTGAAATGAGGTTTCCTGGTGCAAGATCCTTGTTTGTGCGGAAGACAGAATGTGAAGCAAGATAGCATTACAAGATTGGCGCGCAACATGATTTCCAAAACAGATGAAGCCTCCCAGGGAAGAGTAAAGGAAACAGTACCTGGACAGCGAATGAACCTCATCGAGGTCAGTCGAGTTCTTGTAACCTGGCATGGTTGCCGGCTGTGTCACAACAAGAGTAGTAACAGTCATGGTATCCTCGGAGTGTAGAGCAAGATTGAGCTCCTGTGATCCAGCAGAGCAACGTTGGACGTTGTTGCAAGTTCAGACCAGTGGCAAATACTGTCGACAAGTTGGTGTTGTTGCGCGACAGGATGATCCTAGGGCTGATGTGTTGCTTTGGAAGTTCCTTACGGAAGAACAAGGCAAGCGTAGGCAGATAGAAGAGTGTGTATGAGAAAGAGGTGGTAAAAGGCTATGTCGTCTTTGAAGGATCAGGCCGAAGCGAAGGCGAGGATCGTTGGGCAGTAAGAGGCGAGAGTTGGGCTGGAAAATTGAGGAAGCAGAAGTGAGACGTTGGGCAACGAGGGACCCTGCGGGTTTTATTGTCGTCAAGGCCTGACGGCCTGCCAGAGCAGGGTCCCACCGGACGCGACGGATGCCAATGAAACTGCCGCGCAGGACGGCCGTCACAGTGGCCGCAGGAGTGAGTTGGCGTTTGTGATTTCAGAGCGAAGAGACCGGTGTGTTGGTTGTTGCAGGGATTGGCAGCGAAGGATGGGCCAAAGCGACCACGACTGGCTAAACTTCCTTGATTTGGGGAGGGGCTTGGTGGAGAGGAGCCCCGGCGTCTGTCCTATCACTTGGCGCCAGCCAGTGACAAGGAGGGATGATGGCTGCTAGACAACGCATCACTGCAGCTCGCGAGCGCAAAAGCAAGCTTGCAATGTGAGGAGACGCGAGGAAAAGACCGCGACGGAGGGGAAACGAGGAGGCTGGCACCGAGATTGCGCTCAAGTCGTCATCCCGTCTTGCGAGCAGAGTTTGCATTATCGACGTCGATCCTCATGAGTAGCACGTCCAAGCGCTCTTCGAGAAACATTAGTCTGCGAGGGGAGTCCTGGTATTGGACCTCCAAGTGTCGGTCCTGGCGATCCCCTCAACCACAACATCATTCCCTCACGAGTCAAACGGCGCTGACGGTGATGGGGGGAGACTCTCTACTCTGCGACCGGCCCGCCGCGCAGCAGACCACCCTCCTCAACCCCTATCTCCTCCGGCCAGGTCAGCACGGGTGGATCAAACGCAGCAGTTATCACCAACCAGACAGCATCCAGCGAACCGGCATGCAACCCGCAGCACACCGAGTATGCCGCCTATCACCCGGACTGTGTGTCCCCGGACTCTGATTGCTCGGCGATGCAGACCACGCAGGGCGGGGTAGGTCTTGGTAGGCCGTGGTCGACCTTCATTACGAGACAGAGAGTCCCTCAGAAAATGCAGACATGGACTGCAGAATGGCCAGCGAATCGCCGATGCAAAAGTCTGCTGCGTATGACACACACAACTGCGGTCAAGGTGGTCGAGATGCACTGCTCAATCACGCCGTCGAAATGCGGCAACAACGCGAGACAACAGCGGCTGAAGAGACATGATGTGACCTAGAGAGACAAGAGACGAGACGGGCCTTGGCCGTGGTCGCGGTCGCTGTCGCTATCCGAGTATCGTGTCCGTGACGGCGCCAAGACGGCATAACCTACTGCTCTGCTCCGACTCCGAGCAATGACGACCAAGTCAAACAAGACTCTGACTCTCAGAAAGGGTGATGCCTGCTGCGTTGATGTGTTGTTAGTGTTTGATTGCCTACCGCAATTTTGAGTTTGTTATCCAAGGCACTGGACCAGGCACTGATTCCACCATCACGGGTATTCCCCTCCCGTTTTCAGGGACCTTGCCCCACGTGATGGCTCGGCTCTGCCCGCTCCTCCAACTTGGAATGGAAGGAAGCCAACGCTGCTTCCAGACTTTTGCCATCTACGACGTGTTAGTCGATGCAACTCCTATCGTCGTCAACAAAACGCAACCTCTAATATTGATACATTTCTACATTATAGGTTCCACAGCACCTAAGTTCGGTCATGCCGGGCTCAACATTTGTCAGCCTCAAAAACACCAAGCCAATGGCCCGCCAAGCAGTCGTGGTTGCTCGAGTGAGCCCTCACAACATGCTCCGCCATGGCTCCAGAATGACGAGTTTTCATGAATCAGAAAAAAATTCAAAGCTTCCAGTCCATCACTATGCATACCCTAGTCAGAGTCCATAAGCTCGATGACTGCCGGGCTCGTGCTGCTTTCGCCCGAAACCCCTCCAGCGATGCCCTCATTCCAAAGCTCCTCCAAGCCCCGGTCAACCTCCCCTTCTATCACCCCCAAAACTCCGGCCAGCATCGCCTTGGCTGCCTGCCAGCTGTTGATCCCCAGTTCTCGACTGACCAATTTCATCTTGTCACTATAGACTCCTCGCCACTTGGCCAGCTGTCTCTCCTCAACCATGTTGCTCGCCCGCCCTGTTGAGGCGATGGCCGCCCCAAACATGACACACCATAGCCACAGCGATTGGGTCCACACGCTGGTCTTGAGGTGTTCCTCGCCCGCGTTAACGTCATCGATGAGTTGTTCTAGGAGCCAGTCGATCAAGGTTACGTCGAAGTACTTGTGGCCCAGCTCGGAACAAAGGTAGAAGAAAGTAGCGATGAAACTGGTCCGACTGCTCTTGGGATCCCCATTGAGAATCCGCGGTACGTATTGAGTCGGGTTAAATCCTCTTGATATCTCGTAGTTGAGATTAAGGTCCTTGGTGTGATTCTGCCAGAGTCTTGCAGCTTGGGTATCTTGGTCTTCCCACCAACCATATCTCGGTGCCTCACGAGGCGGTAATGCCGTGATATCCCATATCGATGCAAAGAGGAGCGCCATGAATGTGGGTTGGTATTCAGGCACGTTCACGAGCTGGCCTGACCTTCCCGTTCGCAGTCCGTCGCCGACCCTACATAGCAAGTCAGCAAGGGAGTGTTAGTATAAGGCACTCTGACAACTGACATCTTTAACATCCTTTGCGGCAGCGTCGGTGTTTGATCTCCAACCCTATTCCACTCCTTGACTGCTGACTGGATACCCTTGAGGTGCCTTGATGAAGCATCCAGTTCTCCTATCGCGCCCTAACCAATTCAAACGTCAGCCTCAGCCACTACATCTAACATGGCACCTGATGTCTACCTCGGTTAGAGCAAGTGCAGAAATAGCCAACATGGTGTCTCCGCTTTGTGCCGTCTCTGGTTTCTGGAGTTGTTCTCTCGCGAATTGGTACGTGGCAGCTTTGTGGTACAGGAAGGGAATCCTGACTTCGTCCATCGAGCCAGTCACCCAAGCCCATTGGCACGCCGACAGCATCAGACACATGTGCATGTAGCCGGGGTTCTCGAACGACTTCTGGATCCTAGATGATTGTCAGCTCGGATTGTCTCCAATGGACCAAGAGGTCCCGGGATTTCGGGCCACCGCACGCCGAGGATTCCAGCTCCCTGGCTACGGGTCTCTGGCCCCATACTGTGTACTGCGAGACTGATCAAGATCGTTAGTCACCGGTCAACTGTCAGAATCCTACACAGGCCAAGTTCACTCACAATGGTGCAGTAGACGTTTCGATGGCTCCGGGAGTGCGTCAAAAGAGCCCCCGACATAGTTGTTGAGGCTATTGATCAGGCCTGGCGCAGGTGGCTCAGCCAGCACCATCTGAGACCCGAAATTCCCGGGTTCGACACTGGGACCAGCGACACTGCTGGACGAAGATGAAGGCGAAGGCGACGATTCATTGGACGGAACAGATTGTTGAGGAGTTGGGTAAATGCATTCACTCCCCGTCTGGAGACAATTGGTGCTGGGTCGCCAAAGGCCGTTAGTCAGTCTTACAAAGTCTTAACTCGTTTTAACTCGTGGAGGACCACGTCCGACGGGTGACGCGGCAGTAATGCAAGGCTCGTGTATCCCACAGCCTGCACCGCAGCCTTGCATCAAGGCCAAGGGTCGGACGAGTTGCGGAGGTGAGGGGGGAAGTATAAAGACTAGGAGGTTTGGGACTCCACGGGAGCCTGGGAGAAGGACATACCACAACGGCTTTTGTTCATCGCACCTCACGTGCCTCTCTTTACACCGTTGACACCCATTCTTGCTTCGTCGATGAAATCTTCTCTTGCGTTCTTTTGGCGGGGCCATTTCTCCTGCTGTGGTGTTCTGCCAAGGTTAAGTGACCGCACACACACACTCATGTCGACTCGTTTATCGTCAAGATCTGCAGCCAGCAACTCGGGGATAGTCGAGGGAAATATTCCAGAGGAGGCGAGTTGCTCGCGATGAGGCACGGTTGGCACGGTCTGAACAGAGACAGGCCATGGGAGGCATTTCTTCGTATTGAAAACCAGTCTTTGCCCGATACAATCCAAGCCAGATGGCGGGACACCCCCAAATAGAAGCCAGAGAGGAAAGCTCGTTTCCCTAGACGAGGCCTGCAGGGCTCGTGTCCAATCAAAGGGCACTAACCCATTTAGCCCCATGACTCGCTAAGACCAGTGGCGGGGGCTTTCTCACCCAAGCCCGGAGAGCGTTCGCTTTTGTCCGGGGATTCGAGATCAGTGAGGCCATATTGAACGAAAAAGGCGGCCGCTTGTAGTCAAACTGGCTTGAACCAGTGTCTCGCTTTTGGGGTGGATCTGCGTATCGGGAACCTCCTACGTCACAGCTGCACCGTGATTGACAAGCTGAAAGATGAGCCGCATCTGTGACAGGGGAAACGGGAGGAGGCTGGTGTATCCGCTCCTTAGTGCATAATGATTGTTTGAGGACTTTGATAAAGTTCGAAACCGTTTGAATGGGAGATGCACCAATGGCGTAAACCCTACCTTTGTCAGCACGAGATGTTACCATGAAGCACACAAAGGACATCCAGATGCTGAGGCATAATTCTGTCAGATCATATGTTGCTCTGCATCGGGGATTCTGGTAGACTGCAGGTAGACTTCCCCTCTTGACCCTTCCCTGATGTAGGTGCGGCAATTTGCACCATCTCGTGAATACCGAGGCTCGCCGAAAGCCCAGCTCCGGATCGGTAGCCCGTATCGGAGGTCCGGACCGGGGTGGGACCCGCCTCGGAAGATGTGATGGTATGGTAGATACGGAGGATGGTTCATTGACAATGTGGGGGCGGGTAGTTATTTTGGGTCATTGGCTCGGCATGTCAACAGGGGCAAGTGCATTAACGAACGCCCGTACCGGACGATAGCTCGTGTTCCCTCGATCATCGAGCCACGTGCCGGTGACTGGAGGCGGCGCAAGACATGGGCGAGTTCAGCCCTAAGGAAATGAAACGCAATGACGGCCAGGCATTGGCCTCGCGCGAGAACCAAGGAGATTTCCTCTCTCGTGTTGGTCAGATTGCATTTCCGTATTGCATATTTCGAGGCTTGCAGAGCCTCGTGTCAGCCTTTCGAGTAGTCGCCGAAGCTGACGGACAGGACCATCTATGCTACGCCCTGGTTCGGGGTAAAGGTTGGAAGTCTTGAAGACCGTTAGTGGTGGCTCGCATTGTGCCCGATAGCAAGGATCAAATTCGTATTCGACAAAGACGAGGAGAACGGAGGCACTTTTGGAAAGACGGCACGCGGTCGTGACAGAACAATGTTCATGGCAAGCCAATCAGGTTGTCTACCTGGCGAGATCAAGGAGATATTTGGTCCTAAGAGATAAATAAAGGTTATAGTGACATAGAATAAGCCTAGAGGAACCAATCATACGCCTTACGATGATGTTCCGCCTTTTCCAGGACGGTCTCCTAACTGGTAAACTTTCCGAGCTTGGGTCATCGAGCTGCTACGGCCGCTTACTCGATGATCTCTTCTTACGGCCGAGTTGATGGCCGGCAAAAGACGACGTCGATCAGGAGCATAGTGGTCCAAGAGGCCTCGCAGTTGTAACGTTGCCAGCGTCGTTTCAAGTCGAGGCGCGTATTGACCCAATCATGCCGCCAAACAATGCAAGACCAAGTGCGTGAATGAGAGTGAGGCTCAGCAAAAGAAGACGTCAAGAGGTATTTGTCTGGTCGTCGTCGCCTCGATGTTAGAGATAGACAGGCAAAGACAGCATAGCATCCACGACTGTGTTTTTGTGTCACCTCACCTCACCTTCCCGTCCACGTCAAAAAGTCGGGTTTCGCAGATCGGGTCACATGCATTTGCCCGTGGTTGATCTGGCACCTGCCAAACCTTGGCTGCCAAACAGCTGGAGCCTTACTCGGTCAGCCCTGCCTGAACAGATCAAGAGCCGCCTGCCATTCAAGGCGGTCTATTGCTCCAGCCTTGGATAGGGCAAGCAAGAAGCAAGTCATGTCTTCTACCCACCCAACTCCATCAATCACGATGCGTCAAGACACGTCTCATCCGCTGGCAAGACTCCGCAATCCCTCGCCTCACAATCGGCAAAGCTGAACTCAACTCGACCGGGTCCATGCGGGCGTGCAGGACGGGAGAGAGCAAGGACCCTTTCATCTCCTTGTCACCGTTCACAGGTGCCGGCGATGCCACGAGCTTGTGGCTCCCCCAAGGTCAAGGGCCAGTGGAGCAGCCGCATTGCCAGCGTCTGCCTGCATCCGCATCAGCATCGGCATCAGCGTCAGGCCATAGTGTCGTCGACATGATGCTCTCGCGGGTCCTTGCACAGATCCTCCACACGCCAACGCAATGCTGCAACAGCTCTCCGAATCCCCTCATGGACTTCCCATAGTTCGCCGGGCAGGATTCGGACCTCGCTCAGATCACCCTGCGCCCTGCAAGAAATCAGGGTCGAGCGGTTGAGATTCCCGTCACCCAATCGTCAACCGCCCTCGTCAAGGTTAGCAAAGCCAAGTTCAGTCAGATCCAATCGAGGCCAATCGCCGTGCCGGCCCTATCTCGCTCCGCCTCGTGGGTGGTGTGCTGTGCTGCGTTGTGCTGTGCAGCGCTGCTGGCGATGGATGCGTTGGTGCGCTGTCTGCTGGACATAGTGTACCAAGACCAAGGACACGTCCACGAAACCCAACCGCCAGGTACGCTGCTCGTGATGGTGGTGGTCAGTGGGCATCAATAAGCCCTGTCAGGTGCGATTAGTTGGCATGGCCCAAAAGCCTTGGTGCCCGACCTCCGTCGAGTCCCATCGTCGTCCCGCCATTGACCGCTCCTCATCGTTCCAGGTAGTCCCCTGCTCTCCCAGTTATCTCCTGAGGTCATCTTTACCTGACGCTGCCAGCGCGTCTTGGGCAACAATGGCCTGCGCCCAATGCCGACGTCCCAATGATGCCCAGGAAATTGCCTCGTTCCTAGACCAAGGCAGTGGACAAGAGCTGCCCCGCGACAGTTACTACTAGTCCGGCTCTGCTTCCCACATTTCGAAGCACACACAAGACAAGACCAGACAAGACATCTGGGGTAGTCCCGGACTCTGACGAAACTCTCGAGTCCCGCTCCCTCCACCCCTCGGCTACACAGCATCGTCCATCCCTGGGTTCCTGGACTCGTCTCGTTTTTCGCGCGGGAAGCCAAGGGAAAAAAGCAACCGAGTAGGGTTCCAACGTCTTCGATCATCAAACATACCCACCCTCGCGCCAGATCCAGCAAGGCAAGGCCCGCTCCATGGCTGTGGGTTGCGCGCTTGCTTGCGTCGACGGTAGACTATCGCAACCTTCGGCGTTTGGCACCCTCCCGACCACCTGGAGTTTTGGGGCGAATTCGATTGCAAATCTTGCCAGAAGAGTCTTGGTCGATTACTTCCCGCCTGGTCCCTGTCTGCTCCGCTATTAGTGAACGGGGTATCTTTTTTTCATTACCATCTTGGGACCAGGGCCCGGCTCATGACATGCGTCCCTTCTCCCTTGCAGCCTCACGAACGAACATAAATCGCCTCTATTCCGAGCTTCACTCCCCCAGCTCACTCTCGTACCTGTGCCAACTCAGATCGGCTCACCCATCAGCATTGCCTGCGACTGGTTCGCTGAGAATCGCCCAAGGATCTTGCACTATTGTCCTAGTGCTTCACTATTGCCCGCGAGTTTTTTTGTCCAATCCGCCCCGGAGTTGGCCTTTGCAGATTGATCCATCTGCCTGGGCCGCAGGTCACACCGCCTACAACCGCCGACGGGAGGACCCAGGAAATCCATCGCCATCTCAGGAAACCCTAGTCACCGTGGATGCCCCAGAGAGATTCGGAGCCAGCCTTTTGGAGAACCAAGGATCACTGCCCAAGGACCCATAGTGTGCAAGCTGTCCATCGGATTTAGTCTCTTTTTTTACTGGAACCCAAGCCTCGGACCCAGTGCTTCTTCCTCACCTGTGGATTCTTTCTTTATCAGCCGCAAGTCTCGTCAAGTCTTGCCAGAGTTAACGCTGCGGTTTTTTACCATGATGAGCCAGCACAGCATGGCGCAACCAGAGTATGCCTACAGGTCCTCCGCCATGTCCAACGGCCCCTGGAACCCGAGTCGCAGGTGAGACAGCTTCTTCCCATTGCTGACCGATCCAGCGCCAGAGAGCATGGTTGGCTAATTGCCCGGCAGTTCTTTTGCCGAACCTGCGGCACACGGAGGCTTGGATAATGTCTTTTACTCAACACCAAGGTATGAATAGATCCTTGAGCTCCTCCCGCTCGGACATTTTAGTAACATCAACCTTCCCAAGTGTCAACTACTCGGCTAGCTCCTACAACCTGGCCGCCGCCGGCGGTCTGCCTATCGGTGCCAACGGCCATCTGTCCCGGGCCGAGTCTACCTTTCCTCCGGGCCCGACTTACGCCGGCCGTCCTCCGTCAGGTTCATATGGGAAGCCGGTCGGACATGGGTCGTACAAGGGCTCCGGCTCCCAGGCATGGGACACCCATGACCGATACTCACCTACCGACTCGGTGGACGACATCATTGCATCGCCCAATCTATCTGACTATTCCCTGGAAAATGGGATGAACAACGCCGCCTCAGGAGGAAAGTCGAAGCCGAACGGCAAGGGCCGGTCACAGCGAAGGCCCTCGAACCGAGATGAGTTTGACGGCCCTCATCAGTTTTTGCAGCGACCACCACCAGACGTTATTGCGATGCAGGAGCGCGAGCTTCCGCACCTGCCCACGAACCTGCATGTCCAAGAGCAGGACAGTGTTCTGAGCCAGGTCAACGATCGACTCTCGCAGTGCGCCTACGACTTTGTCGCCAAGTATCAGTTCCCGATCCCGTTGACTCAGGACATGAGACCTGTTGAACGGCCGCAGGATCGAGAGTGGACCGAGTGGGTTTATCTCTTGAAGCGGCTGGCGACCAAGCGACGCATTCCGGCACGAGTCCTTTACAATGGACAGATCAAGCAGTTTGTCACCATTCTCGAGAACTCGCTCGAGATGAGGCATGCTGCCAAACACCAGAGTCGCCCTCTCAAGGATGACAGGAACATCCTTCAGCTCATCTCGGCCGGCATTCAGGTGGCCAAGATTCTGAAGGATGCATCGGCCATGGATTACCTAGACCGATTATACGTTTCTACAGAGAAGCAGATCCAAGACCGTGCGGCTGCGCGGTACCGGTCTTAGGACGAAAGCTTCATACGAGTCTCCAGCGACTCCCACGATATACGTTTAGACGCTTTCCTGATACAGGAAAAGACGATCAGCCGGCGACGACTACGGCACAAAGAAGGAACAGGGATGAGGCCCGGGCCTACATTGTTGAGGCTCGCATGCTGGGTCTCATTGTGAATGATAATGTTTTTCGAATATGGGCAGGCATTCTTCCGCGGTTATATCTGGGTTGACACAGGAAGCTGTCGTTAACCTCTTACCGTGAGCAACAACCGATTTTCTGGTTGGGAGGCCATCGTCTAGAGCGTGTTGGGAGTTTTCATGTGACAATGATTTCTTGTTTTATTGGGCGAATCGCGGCTTGCTTGTTTTTGCTGTTTTATGACCTGTTTTGCACTGTCATCGTTTTGTTCCTCCGGATCTTGACAGTACTCCAATAGAGGACGCACATTTGCACATTTGCTGTGTGTTTCGGCTATCCCGGTAATTGGAGAAGTCTCGGGCATGGAGTATCTACCGCCTTGCCGGCCGGTGGCGTTGGGTAACGATGGAGAGGGTGGTGTTGGGCATCGGCTTGGGGCGGGTTGGCAAGGATCTGGATATTGGGTATGGAGGCAGTGAGGATGATCCCCAAAGGCGAGCGGTCTTGTGCCAGATGTGCCTCTCATGCGAGCTATGGGAGCACAAAAGTCAGACTATGGACTTGCGACAGGGTGTATGAATACGGCAGCAATGTTTGGCTTTGAGGCCGACCAGAGTACGAGCAACCAGAGTTGAGTTGACGTTTGATTTGAAACAGTTCGCATTAGAGGAAGGCAAAGACGAGAATCAGAATGAGCGAGATATGACGCGCAGCATTGCCTACCTCTCACATGGATGTACCGTTGCCTGTCAGTGATTTAACCGAGAAACGTGTCGATTCAACGGATATGCGATGAGTCTATTGGAATTGGATGTGGTTTCATTGGTCCTGGGCAGCTTGTAGGGTAAGTCAACAAGCCTTTGAGGAGCCAATTGATGTGATCAGGTGTCGATATAGCTCCTACAGCCCCTAAGCTAGGCGGAGCAAAGGGTACGGCACTTGAATGCAGGTCATGGGATTTCCATGTGGCGTCCTGGATGTGATAAACTGACAGGTCCTGTCGTACTAGGGCGGCCAGACTGACTTGAGGCCATCTTGATGTCGTGATGCACGAAATCGAATACCAACCGGAGCCTTTCTCCTGCCACTCGATGCCGCGACCGCCAATGCAGTGTAATGGTAATGACAGCCCGATACCAAACGAAGGCTGGCCAGATGATGCCGGGCCAGCCTGACTAAGTTCTGCAACTCACACTCAGCCTCCCGACCAGACGGGAGAGAATCAACTCATCTATCACTCGACATAGTACTCAGAGAGGCATAGCGCAAGGTTCACCAGCCCTCTGGCCGCGGATGAACATGTGCATAAACGAGTGGCCACGACAATCCTTACCCTGCACTCATCGGAACGGCGACGGTCTGGGGTACTTATCGGTGGCAGCAACCCCCCGCTGAAACCAAAGTATCGTCCTAGCGCGTGCCGGGGCAGGCGGACCAGTCGGCGACGCCCAGTCGGTCGCCGTTTAGGCTTAGCGCGGGCAGTCTGCACAGCCAAAGGAAGGCGAATGCAAGCAATAAGGCCCCACGACGACCCCGAGAACGTCGACCGAGACGATGTCAGAGGGAGATTTTCTGATTCCTGATTCCTTTTCTTCCTCTCGCTCGTCCGTTCGGTCAGCTCGTTGTAGAAGTGCTCATGCTCTAGTTCCCTTTTATACCAGCTCCTCCCCGGATCTGAGATTTGTCGCTCGCTGCGTCGCGGACAGGAGCCCACCTGCGATACGAAACTTGACTTGCACTTTTGGATGACACGCGCATGCGTACCGTGGTCACTGGTGATCTCGACGAAACTGCGCATTCGCCATCCCATCTCGATAGCGACAAAAGGACCACGACCAGTGACGGCTCGACTCTCGTATCACCATCGCGGCCTCAAGATTACCACTATATAATCGGCCGCTTCTTCCTCCTCCATCTGGAATCCTACCTTGCTCTGACCGAACCCTCCCCCAGCTCATCATCATCATCATCTCATCTAACCACCCCACGCCATCGCATTGACATATACTAAGATCGACACCGAGCTTTTTATATCTTTTGATTACCTTCTATATACTATCTGATTGCTTTTATATACTCTTGTCAAGATGGCTTCCGTCAGCTCCCGTCCCTCACCAAACTCATCCTCCCCCTACGACTTCGAATCCGCCCCCGACACCGATGAATCATGGCAGTACATCGACTACACAGCCTCTAGCTCTGGCCCATCCTCCATCGGTTTCCTTTCTGATCCTGCTAGTGGCAGCTTGGGAAGCTTCACAATGATTGGAAACGTCCATGGTAACGCGCCGTCTCCCTACGCTCAGGGTACACCATCGCCCTATGCCCAGGGCAGCACATCATCTCCCTACATGCCTGGCAACACGCCTTCGCCCTTTGTTGCCGGGAACACGCCTTCACCCTACGTCGCTGGCAACACCCCATCTCCGTCCGCGGCCTCTCCTCTCCTCCTTGGAGAGATGGACCAGACGACCTTCTTCTCTAGCGCCGGTTCCTTCCAGGCGCAGGCCGAGAACAGCAACTCCGACATGTTCGCGACGACGACCGACGGGAGCTTCGCCCCAGCCCCGGCATTCATGACGCCCCAGCAGTACCTCTTCCCACAGCAGGATGCGAGCCAATTCTCGCCCCAGGGTCTGAATGGTATGCTGGTGGCGCAGAGGACAGAGTCCCGTTCACCGCAGGGTGCTGATGAGACTGCAGACATGACCATGATGAACAACTTCGGAACCGACATGTTCTCGGCAGATTCGAGCGAGCAGGTTCAGGTACCTCAGGTTGATCTTAACATCCCGCAGCCGTTGCAGTCAGATCCAAATGTTCCCCCGTGGAACCCTACCAACCCGCGAGGCAACGAGGGCATCTTCATCATGGATGACTTCAACAGCTCTCCGTCGCCCAAGAGTATCCACTCACAGAGCTCCTACTCCAGCTCCAAGGCAAGCCCTGGTGGTAGTAGGTCCCCCGCTCAGATCCGCAAGGTCAAGGTGGGCAAGGTCGAGAAGAAGAAGGCCGAACAGTCGGGCAAGTTTGTCATTGTGACTCCGAACTCCATCTCGGCCCATGCTGGGCGTCCGAACCCCTTTGAATGCTTCGAGGCTATGGCGCGTACTAGTCAGCGGGGACGAAAGGGCCCCTTGGCCAACGCAACCAAGGAGAACGCACTTCAGGTCCGCCGTGTTGGAGCTTGCTTCTGCTGCCACAGTCGCAAGGTCAAGTGTGACAAGGAGCGGCCCTGCAAGAGCTGCAAGAAGCTCATGATCCAGGTCCCACAGGTCGTCTGCTGGCAGTTCCAGGACTTCTTGCCCATCTTGTTCCCCGACTTCATCCGGGGCCACTTCCGCAAGGACGAGATGACCAAGTTCGTCGCGGACAACATCGTCGGCTTCCAGATCAACGGAGTTGAGCAAAACTGCTCGATCGAGCTGTTCTCTGGCACGCGATTCCGAAGTGTGCTCGCCGTCGAGGCCAAGTTTTTCACCCCCAAGACACCGGATGTCATCCAGCACTGGCACATGGTCAATGTCGGAGCGGACCGTGTTGAGCTGCAGTCTAACGGAGCTGCGGCTATTGGCATCGAGACTGAGAAGTCTGCCGAGAGGGACAATCTGAAGAAGCGAACCAAGAAGTACATCCAGGAACTCATTACCGAGCCAGGCTTTGTGGATCAGGTCACGGAAACTTTCCACACAACTCAACTGCCGAGGAAGCTGCTTCTAATCATTAAGCAGTATGCTGACGAAACCGAGGTGAGTAAGACCGAATGAATTGTATCAATAACCGAACTGACAAGCCCCCCTAGTCGCTCATGGTGAAGCGCGCGCTGTCCATTTACTGCATGCACTACATCATGACTCGACATCTTTGCCTGACTCGGAATACGGTTGATTCGCTTCGAACCACGGGCATGATCGCCCAGAATGATAGTCTGGTGACCCCAAGAGTGCTCGCACGACAGATCAAGTCGATCGTGGACGAGCTGATGCTGCGCGAGATGCAGCAGCTGTTTGAACTCTTTTCCAAGTCGCTCAAGCCAAAGTCCCGCCGCGAGTGGGCGCCCTGCACCGCCGCCTTCCTGGTCCTCTGCCTCTTCATGGAGGCCGTGGAGACGGCCGCTGACATCTTTGTCGTCTCACAGAACGAACTCAGCCTCAGGAATAGCTCACGCCCCGAGTATGAGCGTAGCGTCGCCCTCAACACCTGCAAGGAGGTCGAGAACATGCCGTTCAAGCAGTTCGCCTATCAGTTCCACCAGGTCTACCAGACGCACACCAAGGAGGCCAACGCCAAGAGCTTCAACCCGCTGTTTGACAACAGTTTCGCCGAGCAAGGCGAGCTGGACGCGGCCGCCATCGGCTTTTCAGCTCAGCTGAGGGAACTATTCTTTGGCGAAGACTGTAAGTGCAACGAATGACGAAATCCTTCTAGAAGAAGATGGCGCTGACATTTCATGTTTCACATCAGGGCTGGAATTGCAGTTCCTGTCAGCAGACGACATGCTCTCCAACCGCGAGTTCCATCCATTCCCCATGGACCCGCAGACTCTATACACGGGTCGCCTCGTGGCCAAGTTTCTCATGTCGTTCACGGACGACAAAGTCATCTTCGGAGACTCTGTTTGAGAAATATTTGTCCGAGACATGAGCTGATGGGGTGGAATTTATGTATCAGGCAACGGTTTTGTGATGACATGGCGCATGCAAGGCTTTTCTTGGTTTAACGGCAGTGGGATACCCTTGTACAGGTTTAGGAACTTTGTGGCACGGGAAAGGGTGGAAAGGGCGAAATGTTTAGACGGTCGGTTCAGGGATATCGCGTTTTTTTCGTCGTCATAGCATGTATATGGATAGTACAGAGAAAACAAGTCATCGTATCATGTTTGCCCGATTTTAGTCCTGAAGCCACACTTTGTATCTATGGTATCAGGGTGGAGCGGACTGGTTGTCTAGACCGTTGGATTGTTCTCCCACGCGAACGAATATGTAAAAGTTAACACACATGCGCATTAAAAGCGCGAGGTGTAGGCAATTTGTGGGTGCCGTCATAACGGACTTTGTCTTGCTTGGAAGAGGAGGGGAAGCATTTCCGGGAGGGACGAGACAGGTGAGCGTGAATGAGTGAAGCATGTGAAGTAGCAATGAAGCCGAGACAATGTGCCACAAAGGCGCCGCCTTGAAACTGTCAGAACAGGCTCTTGTATGCAGAGGCTCTGCATGTCGCATGACTCTGGCGTCTGTAGGCCAATAGCTGAGGCTCTCGAGAAGGACTACAGAATCTCAATCCGACTTGAGCGGCCACCAGCAGGACCGAAGACGCTGTGTAGGCGTTACTGTCTCAAAGCCTCGGAGGCAAAGCCATGGCAAGCCGAGGGAACGAGGGGCCTCGGGATGGGTAAAGTTGCCGTCGAAGGGGCGAAGCTGGCAAAGATGTCTTGATGGTTGGCGGAGGAAGAAGGAAAGGAAGTGGAAGAAAAATCAAACGGGTTTGGAAAAGGTTTCGTGTGACAGGGGACACAAGACCCACCCTCACGTGACACCAGCTTCAGGCCTGCGAGGTGAGGTACCTACAGGTTAACCGCGGCTGCAAAGCTGCTTTCTTTTCTTCTCTTTTCCTTTCCTACACACACATTTCATACGCACGATTAAAATCAACCGGCTTCGATTCTCTTACTTGCTGTCGGTCATATTCGGTGCTAGAGTGACGGATTATCTCCTGCTGTTTTTTCCACGTCGAGACGCGCGATTGTCTCGTCGACTCCGGCAGAAGTTCCGACATGCTGAAAATTCACCTGGATTCAACTACCGGCTGGAGACTGGGATGCATCTCCCCTTGTGTGCCCACGATATCCCGCACCCCTGGCTGTTGAACCCAACACTATTTTGATATTGATCAGCTAATAGTTCTCGTATGGTGGTCTCGTGTAGCTCTCCCAAATTCATGCGCTGCCGTTCTTGGCCCTAGTCTTGGCTATTTGGGAGGGATTCGAGTGTGACGGACAGCTCCGAGCGACACAAGTTCTCGGGGCATCCTGCCGAGTGGCCACGAACTGCTGCTACATGTTGCATTGACGGCAGGCAGCTTATGGGTAAATGCTAATGTCCGAGGTTGTAACTAGGTTCGAGGTGCCTGTGGCAATGGCCCAGCTCCCTGGGACCAACCAGTCCAGCCATATGCCATGGGCTGAGTTTGTAGGCCTCAGCCTCTGCGCGACGCTACGCGCTAGCTGTGTTCGTGGGAGACCTGAGAACTCGAAATACCATCATCGATCTTGTCCTTGACTTGAGCCTCTTTGGTGAACCTCGAAGCAGAGCCTCCTTTTTCCAAAAGCATCACGTCTGCGTTGCCCTTTGCTGACGTCGATGCCCCTTTCGGCTCCTGGTCTGACTGCGCATCGGATTCACGGTCCTACTCTTGGAGGCTGAAGAGATACACAAGCCAGGTCCATGCTCTTGCCAGAATTGGACCGCATACGGCACCTCGGTTTGACCAGATGCCTTCTTCCGGCAATGCGGACGTCAGGTTCGCATTGTTTAGGATACGTGCATGTCTCTCGACGCCTGTTTTTAGCACAAAGTGCTGTGGCTAGGCTTTCATCACGACGGGAACTTGCAGCCGACGGGAGAGCTGGACTTGGGGAGCTTACGACTTGTCTCGTCGGGAACGGCCACTCTGAGCAACGGTGGATCGAATCACTCCCGGGACTCTGCACCGTTTGTGACGCCATACGGCCCACGAGATTGGTCTGCCTTTGAGGGGAGCAATTGGTGTTGCGATATACTGCTTTTGCGTGGGAATTGGTTCTGCGAAGTATACTGTCTTGTAGATGTTGGTTCAAGGATAAAAGGGGATGAGTCCCGGGCAACTGGACTCAATCTACTCTCCAGCTTCAAAGCGACTCTCAACTCAATTACAACTCACACTACTCCCAACTCTTGACTCTCAATTCACCCTCACTCAAGTCATCTTGACCTCATTTCTCCCCTCAAGAAGCCCATCTCTAAGTGATCCTCACCGCATCGCAACAATGGCTACTTCCGCCCACCCCGTTGCTGGCATCAACTTCAACGACGCTGATGTCAACCACTCCGACCCCGGGAACAACAAGCCCAAGACTGGATTCCCCAGGGACCCGAGTAAGTCCAACTCCTTTGCTCTCCCGGCTCAGCATCATGTTGCGAATCCCTTTACAAGTGGAACCGGCCTTGTCGTACTGTTGCTCGTCCTCCGCGGTGCCATGCTATCTCTGCAGTAACGGCATATTGGTGCAGGATCGGTGACCATCTGATTGGATTATCGCTGACACGGGCTCGCAGCCTATGGAAAGTAAATCCCTATTGTCCGACTAGCCGTCGGGTACCCCGAGGCGACGGAATGAGAATAGGAGAGGGCGGCATTCTGAAGACCGAGTTTAGACGGGGAAAGCTGGAGAAGGACCAGGACACTCATTGGACGGCGAAGCCGTGAGGCTATCTGCCAGGGACTTACGGATCGGGTTAAAAAAAATGGTTTGTCATCTTAGTTAGAAAACACACGGTACCGTTGCTTTCAACGCCATGTCCCCTTGTGCGAGCTGTGCCGAGTGTTATCCTAAAGCGGTGTGCCCTCGGAGGGGGGTTTACACAAAGTCAAGATTATCGTATGGCGTATCACGAATAGCGTATGTTGGGTTGCGTCAACAAAAAGCAAAAAAGGTTGAGTGTGTAGCTTGTCAGCGCGAATAACGGGAGCCATATGGATGTGGTGGCGCTGGAGTTTTCCCCCGAAGTGAGTCTGAGGTTTGAGGGGAGATCATACGAGCAATGTGACACTCGTGTAAACGTGAATGGGGATGAGTCAAGAGAAAAACATGTCATGTAGATGTAGCTGAATGTCTCGGAGTTTGGAGTGCAGCTCCAAGATGTCGGTCTGATTGTGATGGGTCATCCAGGGTCCAAGAGGGGACTTGTTGGCCACCAACCAATTCCTTACGTGACTGAACCTGGCTTTAATGAACTTGAGCCTGAAATGCTGTGATTCTTTGTTTAGCTCCGATCTTAGTGGAAAAAAAAAAGTCACGCCATGCTGTACCGTCTCCTGTACGCGTTCAAGAGTGACTTCCAGCTTGGGGGTCTACAACAGTCGTTGATACCTGCCGTCCGTCCGCCGTGGTTGATACGTAGAGTAATCATCGCCGATTTCCCAGACTGTGACAATCCAAGCCTAGAATATACTCGACTCTCCTAAGTATACCTTTTTGACACCACTGTTGGCTTTCGTTGTCCCCCGCGGGTTCCTTTGTTTTCTCTCCTCTATGCAGAGACACGTCCCCTGTATCACTTGACGACGCGAATAGCTCCGGCATTTCCTCTTGCGCGAACCACGGCTTTGTTGATCGGCGCTCTGGCTTTATACGGTTCCTACACTGCCCTAGGGCGAGATCGGAAGACGCGGTTGGATCGAGATCCTCAAGCGCCGCAATTCTTTCGAGCTGAAGCATCATGCCGGACACTCTTCGCTCCCCCGAACCGAATAGATTGGAAATGGTTTTGGTTGGAGTAGGAGTTCTTATGCTGGTCTTGTTGCTCGGAGTTTTGCTTCTTCATGGTGCCGTCCTTGGGGCTCCAACCCGGGCTGGCGACGCAGAAAACGAATGGCGTTCAGCTTGGGGCGCGACCTACGGCGCCGTGCCGAACATGACACCGGGTGAACCGTACCGCGACCGTCATGAGTCCTTCATCGACAGTGTCCGGAGGCGAACCCAGTCTCTGGCCGAGGAGTTGAAGGTGGAGTTGACCAACCTGAGACGGAAGCTTTCCATGCTCGCGACCCCCTCGGCCGATCAACAGGACAACGCCAGCGTTGTCGACAGAACACGGCAGTTTAGCGTTGAGCATTTACTCGCCTTCTCGACGAATGACTCAGAGCCCGTCACAGACAGCGAAAGTTGCTGCGAGTACCTGGGCTCCCCCGTGTCCTCCACAGGGAGGGAGGATGATGCAACTGGGACAAGGAGGTCTAGTCGAGCGGCCGAAAACACTGTGAACCGTGATCTGGAGGAGCAACACTAGGGCAATCCTCTTTTGTAGCTCGCGGTTGATAGCCAAAACCCTGAGATTGATCGTCGTGGATGGTTGGAAAATGACGGCTTGTTGTACATGATACCTCTATTGAATCTGAGAACCGTCCTACTCTGACATTGGCTCCTCCGGAAGCCCGCGGCTAAAAAAAAAGCCCTTCTTTCGTTTCGTACTCTAACACGCCGCAAAAATATCCGTGTGTGCTGTTCCCTTGTACAAAAGCGTCTCCGTCCTTCACTTATCGCGTCCCGCTCACTCCATCGTTCATGCCGACTGCTTCTTCAGGTCTCGCGCAGCCTGCTTCAGGCTAAAGTTGCACTCCTCGTAGGCACGGCCGGCACCGAAGCCGACGCCGACGAACGCGGGCCACGCTCTTCGCTTGAACAGGAGGACGGAGAAGACGACGCCGAAACCGAGACCGAGGGTCGACTTGACGAGGAGGTTGGACAGGCAGCGATCCCACTGGGTTACCAATTAGCACTTTACGGCTGGATACAGACCACGGGAATCCTCCAGAGTGGTGTAGTTACCTTCTCGTTGAGAAGCGACTCGCTGAGGGGCCGGGAAATGGCGCTCGGGGGAGGACGAGGGACAGCGGTTTCCGACATGGTGAGAGATCCTGGTAGGGTGGCGTGTTAGCTCCAATGGGGACAATGGCAGAGTTTCAGAGGGAATTGGCGCACTTGAGGTCTTGCAATCGGGTCGTGGCGAGCGGAATCTGGAGCTGCGAGGAGCTGGGAGCTTTTTGTTATCTCTGGTGATGTCAAGCTCTCACGAGGATTAATCGGCAAAAGAGCCGCCCGGGCTCACCGCCCTCGGGGGACCGGCAAGGGCTTAGCGCGGCGGCAGAATCCTGGAAATTTTGGGTGGACTTGTCGCGGGGCGCATTCAACATGTCGGATTCTAGGTATCTCTTCTCAAAAACATTTTCAAGTCGTTCATTTGGGGGAGTATTTGGTGGCCATGGATGTGACCATGGCAGAGAGCCCTTCGCAAGAGGACACCCCAATTCTCGTGAGTTTCTCTTCAATTGCTACTCTAGGCGTGACAAGGGCTTACACGTGCCTCAGGAAAAGATGGATCTCATCAAAACTGTGAGAGGTCTTGACCAAAACGGCCCAGGAGAGGATGGGAAAAATCTCGAAAAATTATGGAAGCATCTAGCTGCATCTGCCGGTAGCCAATTTCACGCCGCGGAAGAGAGCAGCCTTCGATGGCTGCTAAAATCGATGAACGGCTCGTCCAAGGATGCCGAGACTATGCGAAGATGGCCGTTGACCTGGACGATCCTGGAATGCGTCTTTCAGCGCATCCCGCTGTTTTCACTTGCCAAGTCACTGGCTGATCGACGATTCATTGCTGTTTTGCAGCAGACCCTGAAGGACATCTCCCGGCCAGCTGCCGATGCATCAACTACTCCTTCAAAGAGAAAGAGGTCGACAACGAAGAGCTTTCAACTTGATGATCTGAAGGACAGCGAAGGGTGTTTGATGGCCGGTGATGCTGTTTTTAGTGCTCTAAAGAGCCTGTTGGGCCGTCTCGACTTCACTGCCACACAATCCTCGCATGACAAGATTGGTGCAGAGCATATCCGATCTCTTTTCTGTACCTCGGCTGCCGAGGCTGCAACCTTTACATCGCTGTCGTTGACGCTTTGCGATGTTGCCCTCTCCGGCGGTGACGAACAAACAGAGAGCTGGGAGTCCTGGGTCGAGACGATAGCATCTATTTGGGACCTCCACTTGCAAGGGAACGATGATGTTCTGGAGGTGGCCACATACCTTTTTGCGCCTTCCGCAGCTATTTTGGGTAAATTGGAGGGCATTCCGCGGACCGAGAGGGTCACCACACGGGAGTCATTACGGACAAGATGGACGGCTGATCTTCAGAAACTCATGCATCGCAACTTGATACTTCCCGCTCGAGCCGCATTCATCAACCGGCAAGACACGGAGCCCATTTCAAAGGCTCTTCAAGCTACCGAGAAAACCGTCGATGTGGCAGCCCCTGTGCTGTACTTCCTAGTGTCGGGTGTGACAGACAGCCTAGGCGAGGGGAGACTGCGGAAAGGCGACGCCGATTGGATGAAGCGGGTTTTCAAAGCTGTTGAAAGCTCTTTGAGGCCGCGAGAGGACCGAGATGAGCTTATTCAGATCGTTCTAGAGCGAGCCGCCGAGAAGTCAATGCCTATCGATACAGACGACTTGCGCTCCATCTGTCACGAGTATGCAGTTCAGAAAGATAGCACAAACTGGCGCCTGGTCGCAGATGTTGCCGGTTGCGACCCCGACGTCTTTCAGCTTTCCGAAGAAGGTGCTAGCCTGCTCAATCTTGTCTGCGAACGAAGTATTGCGTCAAGTCTCGACCAGACCGAGGCCGAAGCAGTCTCGAAGATTATTCAGGCTATCGTGCAGGGCTTCCGCACAGGAAGAGACTTATCCAGCTTCCTGAAGCTCTGGTTCCAGCAACTTTGCAAGATTGAGAAGCAGAAGAACAAAGCTGGCTCTCCTTGGCTCAAGATTGCGGAGATCCAGTATGGCAACGATTCGTTCGACGCTTTGATCGAAAAGGAGATGTCACCGCAGCAGCTTCTAGAGGTCTTAGAATGGGTAGGGAATGAGAAGTCCCATTCCAGAGCGCTCTGCCTTTTCTTGGACTCTATGGCGCAAGGAATCCGGAGCGAGACTTATGTCGACGCTGTGGGCCGCAAACTCTTTGACCTGGTGTCCCAAGTGAAGAAGTCCTCGTCAAATTTGACAGCATTGAAATGGGGGGTTGTTTCCAAGACTCTGGCTTGGGTTGCCCCTGAGTCAAGAGCTGAGATCTGGGGCGCTGTGCAAGGGCAACTAACCAAGATCTTGTCTGAGGCGCCCATCGAGTCTAGGGAGACGTATGAAGCCTTCAAGTGCGGCTGTCAGGCTTGGGTCTCCATGAGCCCAGATGACAAGCAGCTTGACGAACCCGCGAAACTGGTGGAATCCTTCACTACTCGGTTGTCCGCAGAACTACTCTCATCGACCACCTTGAAGGGTAAGGATTTGAGCGCACATCTACAGTTTGACGCTGTACCTGGATACCTCGAAGAAGCCGCACCTGAGAATTACCTGGCTTGGTTCCTGCGTGGCTCTAGTCGTCTAAGCCGATTTGTCTATGGGGCAAAGGCGGCCCTTCCACAGGCATTGCAAAATGCCTTATCGCTGCCGAGTAGCGAGATTGGGCAGCTTGGGCAGATCTGGGCGTGTTTACTCGAGAACGAGAACAATGTTAACGACGTCAAGGTCGCGGGCGACCTTATTGACCGCCTCATCAGGGCGCTGGAGGAAGATGGGAAAGAAAAGCGTTGGCCTGCAGAGGCGAGTCAAACCTGGATCCGAAGTTTGAGTAATGTTCACACAGATGCTTTCACGCGACCCCAGCGAGAGAGGATCATGGTTCTTTTGAATGCACACAGAGCAAAGACGACAAAGCGAGTGTCAACCGACGGCTGGAGGCTTATCCTTGGACTGATCACCAAGCTCATGAGCCGACCAACATTCTATGAGGGGATGCAGTTTTCAGACATTGTCGAGGTTGCGGATGCCATGTCGGATCTTTCGTCTTCAACACCCACCCAAGACGGCACATTGACCGACCTCATCGAGGCGTACTACGTAATGGCATCAGCTACGATACGACAAATGGCCGAACACGTTGACGACCGAAGTATCAAATACTTTGAAGAAAGCCGCAGTTTCATCTCAGACTGCGAGGATGCTGGGGACTTGTCACCCTTCCGCCTGACACTCTTAAAGGCTTTGGTGACCGAGATTTCTAGGTCTCCAAACTGTACTGGTCACCCTGAGTTGGGCTCACTGCCAGACAACGCAAAGGACGTGCTAGGAAAGTGTGTCATGGCTGCAACCGGCTATTTTTTGACAGAGAAGAAGGCTTTCGAGAGTCACAATGTCGTTGCCGATCTTCGATTATTCGCCGCCGTCGATGCTGCCGAGGGATTGGAAAGCCTTTCCGGAGCGTCGAAACTGAAGCAGTCTGATGTTCGAAAAGCTGAGAAGCGAAGTCATGCGGCCATGGCCTCAGGAGACCTTCGAGGGTGGAAGATGCAGACCTTCCTAAGGACCTACTTCTCATCACTCATGGAGGAAGCCCGGCCTACGACGTTTTATAGCATAAACGAGGTGCCGCCGAAGCTTCGGGAGCCCTTTTTTCAGAGCAATGTTGCTTCTGTCACGAAGGAGATGGATACGCCCGCCAAGGTTGAGTACTTGAAAGACCTGATTGAGGTGTTTGTGCGAGGCTCGGACACGGATGGCCAAGCATCGGCTGTCCAGACAGTTGTGAGACAACTGCTAGGTAAGAGGACGGAACTTTGTGATAAGAAACACTAACTGATATAAATTAGTGTGCCCTGACTTGCAAAGCAAAGGAGCGGGTTTCGACTTGGCTACCGCTCACAGCGAGCTGACCTCGACACTCCTAACACTGAGAGGCCAATCTGTGTCCATCCGCGTCTGCCGCATTCTCTACATGCTTCTTGAAAAGAAGCCGCATTTGATGACTCAATGGAATATCGAGCTCGTCCTCAACACTGTCTGTGATCTCAGCACGCCTGAGAAAGCTGGTGACGAGAGGGTGCCGTTCGCATGGCTATCCAAATTAGTTGAAATCATTATCAAGAAGCATCGACTTCGACTTGAAGGACACTACCACCTGCTCTTGTCGACCATGCAGGCTCTCATCCGCAACCTCATTATCAGCCAGGGCGCGACAGATCCCCTGGGTCAAGCCATGCACGAGTCAAAGGCTCATATCTATGGTCGTCTTGTCACTTTGATCTGCGAACCAACCGCTGGCGCTGTATCCAGGTCCCAGCACCAGAGCGCCCTCGACTCAGCGACGGACGCGGCGAAGCGTTCGGCTGGACGACACATGTACTTGGTGCTGATGCAGTATGTCAAGCTGCAGCTGGAGGCTGACGTGCCGCGGTCGGTGAGGGAGGCCCTTGAACCAGCGATGAACTCGATTTTCGACATTACGCCCCCGGAAGTGAGAAAGATTTTGAACGACGCCATGGATGGAAGTGGACGTGCGATTCTGAGAGAGATGTTTAAGAGATATACCAAGTTTGGGAAGTGGAGTGGCGTGTAAAAAGCTTAGAGGCATTGATAGATACCATGACACGAATAGAGAAAGGACAAAGACGAAAGATTTATTAAGTATTTGGGTATCTCTAAATTGTAATTTCCATCCTGTGATCAACTAAGACAGCCCAGAGATCCTCAAGCACCCTCGGGCTTCTTCCTCTTCCAGGTGCTGGGATGACCATGGGTTTCCCCATATTTCCTGATCTTGCTGTCGATATCAATCCGAGCAAAGATCCATACAATCTGAGCAAGCGTAATGCCAAGGAGGTCGACGATGAAGTTGTTCTTCCACGAGCCGCCAAAGGACCCCCACTTCATGAGCGCGCCGAGGAACGCCACGGTGATAAAGTATTCTCCCTTCTCGAGCCCCTTGATGGCCTTCTGGGCAACCTCGTCCGGCTGTTGCTGGGGGTCGTCCTTCTCAATGATCTTTGTGATTTCGGGCTTGATCTCGCTCTCGCGGGCGAAACTCTGCGTGAGGATGGTGCCCGGGTAGACGACGTGGACCTTGACGTTCTGGGGGTACAGGTCGACCTCCTGAGCAATCGTCTCTGCCAGACCTCGCAGGGCGTACTTGGCGGGTGTGTATGGGCTGTATCCAGGAGGAGAGTAGAAAGCCACAACACTCGAGGTCATGATCAGGTGCTTGGGCTCCTTCTCGACGGGCGCATCCGGGGCGAGCCACTCGCGGAGGATGGCGTGGGACATTTCGGCGGTGCCATAGAAGTTGACGTCCATGTGATGCCGCAGCGACTCCATCTCCATGTCGACAAACAGCTCCGGGGTCGACATGCCGGCGACGGTCCAGACGATGTCGGGGGACTTGCCATGGTTCCAGCTTATGACTTCGGCGAGGAGGGGGCCGGCGTACGAAGGGGCGGAGGCGTCAGCGGAGATGTAGTGGAAGCGCTGGGCGTCAGGGTTCTTGGCTGCGGCCTGGATGTGTCAGTATTATTATCATGCGTGGCTAGTTGGTGCGTGGAAGGGCGGACCTTGATCTCGGCGAGGGCAGCTTCGAGCTTGCCGACGCTGCGGGAGACGATGACGATGTTTGCGCCCTTGGCTGCGAGCTGCTTGGCTGCGCTGAGACCCAGGCCCTCGGAAGCGCCAGTGAGGAGGATGGTCTATCGGACACAGTAGTCAGATGGAGTTCGGAGGGAAAACAGTCTCGTGAGCAGTCGGTAGGGAGCTTACCTTGCCCTCAACAGGGAATTTGTTTCCGCCGAAAAGACCCATGATGAAGGAAGCGAAAACAGCAGTCGCGACAGAAACAGCAAAGATAGTAAGGAGTGTCGTCGAGGAGAATTCCATGATGGGAGAGCTCGAGGGGGGGAGGATGGACGAGGGGCAAGCTCTGAGAATTATAGCCAATTCGAGGTGTGAGATAAGCTTGACACTTACTAGGGACAACGGGGTCGGCCGCGGAGGGACGCTGACCGGCACCAACGGCACACGTAGCAGACGCGTGGTAATCTTAATCTGCATTCAGTGCTGACTGCGCAGATGATGGTGTGGACTAGGCATGAGAGTATACTGTAGACTGTATTGATGGTTCTCTTTAAAGACCAAGATAAATTTTATAAGATAAATCCTTTTCAATTGACTTTTTTACTGAATGACATCACGAAAATGGGAGCAGCGTCCCATCACCACGGGCCAAGCTTCTGACAGTGCCGGGAAGGATTCTCAGGGGTTCCAGGGCGGTCTTGTGCCTGGGGTTTAGCGGTCGCTGGGTTGTGCTCCTGGACTCGTAGCAAAAGTAGGCAAGTTTCAGCGAACCTAGTAAAGCCACCTAATTATAATGTGCGAGAAGTGTTGATAGAACATCTGGGGTTAGTGGGTTAATGGCAAATTAGGAAGTCCATTCGAGCTCATGATGGTGGATGGACATGGGCCAGGGACAGTGTTTTCTGAGCCGGCACTGTAAATCCGCACTGGCAAGTATTCAGGCGTTGATCCAGCTGTGGCTGATGTTCGATGAGGCTCATCATGTACACGATGAACAACGAGACGCAGCATCACCACTTTCAAAAGTTCAAAGCACACCAACATCACTTTTCGAACAAGCTTGCAATGTACAATCTCCAAGTCGGCTAATTAGCGGGTGAAAACTGCCAAAGCCTGACAAGGCAGCCATGACAAAATTCCTGCTCTCATCAAGAATCTTCATCTCATGGCGATAATGTCCGGCAAGGATGAGGGCAACAAGCCTGCGGTGCCAAAGTTTGCATCATTCAAGGCAAAAACGGAGCCGTCAGAGTTGAAGGCACCCAAGTTTTCATCATTCAAACCCAAGGATAAGGACACGAGTGCGAGCGCGGGGTCCAGGGATAAGGAGCGAGATCGAGACGCGAGGAGGAAAAGAAGCCATCACTCTGACAGCCACCGCGACCATCACCATTCAAAAAGACACCGCACAGACTATGATAATCAACGACGCCACCGTGAGCGCTCACG